>BLKR01011697.1:0-28812 GCA_011170035.1 Teleogryllus occipitalis
ATCTATATATTTAAAAAATTTAGGTATTCTGCCATGGCTTCGTTTAGAACTTCTACTGAACCGATTGTAGTATTTTTTCCTTTAAATGAAAGAATGTGATCCCTAAATGTGTTATCAGATATTGTTTGTGTTGATTCACCAACATTTACGGTGTAAATTAATTAATTAAATCATTCTTTAATAGTACGTTTATCAATAGTCAATTGTTTTCTTCAAAGGGTGGCTCGGCGCCCTCTAGAATTCCAGAGGGCGCTGGGTGGCCGTTTTAAAATTGATATATATGACTCGATAGATGTGAGTCTCCGCCGCTTCATGTGTCGCTGCTTGATTTTTTGTTTTGATTGTTGAGATTTGTTCACAATTCATCAAGGTTTTGTTTCAGTGTAATAATTGCATTGTGGTGATGACAGTTTGCATGTATTTCCTTTTGTAGTGTATTTTGAAGAGAACATTCGGACAGTGGGTTTTGTTAGGTTGTACTGAAGTAGTGAAGTTGTTCACAGGTTATGTAGAATCCTTGCCCACGCGCACCAAAAGACGCAAGCGTAGTACATTGACTGGGAGCAGGGAAAGAGAAAGTCAGCGTAGGTGTCGTGATAGTGAGGTCATTTCGTTTTCTGTTGGGTCATTGTCTATGAAATGTCAGTTTTGTTCTACTTTGTACTTCCCATGTAACAGAAATTCTGTAAACGAGTTTACTCTGTGTTGCTTAAATGAGAAAATACGTTTACCTTCGAGTAATATGCCAGAAGAAATCAAACAGTTGTTTATATGAGATTATGACACATCAAAAAACTTAAGAAATAATATGCGTCAGTATAATAGTGCTCTTTCTTTTCTGTAATTTGGTACCGATGTTGCATTGCCACCTGGTCATGGGCCATACGTGTTCAAAATTTTGTGAACTCCACATCACAGAATATCTTCGTTATACCCCGAAGATTCAAACAATGCAACTTATTGTGAACATTAGTCTGGGCACAGTAATTTACATTTATCTCAGATCGCACCGTCAAATTTTGGCGGAGTTCTCACTAGTATATATAAAACCTAATATACCATATAGTACAAACCCTTACGAGTGGACCTTCTCTAATGAGACAGAGGGAAAGCCTCCCTTCCCAACTCTCCCTCAGTCTCAGCTGGACAGCCCTTTAATGAGTTAGTGGGAGGGTGAAAAGCAGGTCGCAGTTATGCAACTGAAAATTAATGCCACTGAATTGACGATCTAAGCAGGTGGTGCACTTGTGCTCAAAGAGCATAAATGGAAATGGGTACTGAATATGTAACACTATATACGACAATAGAAGGAAGTTGTGAAAGAATTCCAAACTTTTAGTGCACAAAGATTTTTTCTAAGTAGTTCAGCTATAACATAGATACACATCAGAAACATTACAAAAGGAACTATAAATACTTTATAATATACAAACAAAATAATTTTCTATTGCCTCTATTAAATATAAATTTTTTTATGAAAATAACTTTTACTACAGGTCATTAGTCATTCTGCTAAAACACAAAAAACATTTTTTCATATTCTTATTCTATTCAGTAGAAACTTCCAATGGAGTACACATAGGTGACTTGGGTTGAGATTGTTTGCAGCTTCTGTTTTATCACTCTTATTATCTTTAACTTTTTACAAATTAGAAAAGCTACAACAGTACATTCTTTCTTGCATTATTTGTAATGGCTATGCAATATTATACAACTATTATTACTATGTAAACCTGCAAAAGTGTTTCCAACAAACAAAATTTTCTCCCTGCCAAGATTCAAACACAGGTCTTAAGAGTCAACACAGCAAGCACATTACCACTACACCACCACTACAATGGCTAAACTCAGCTTTCTCGATGCTTAAAAAACTAGCGGTTCCTTGCATTACTTCTAACTTGCACAATTTTCAAATATACAGATTTCAACAAAAATGAGACTGGCTGCATTATTTAAGTGTCCTTTACTCTATCCAAGCAAAAATTTAATGACAAAATTTGGAGCAGTTTTTGAAAAAAAAACAAATTTTTAAAAATTGCATTAACTTCAAGAGGAAATTATGCAAAAACTGCTTGATAAAAAAAAACAAAACACACACACACAAAAAAAAACAACCTTATTTAAAGACATCATTTTTTAGAATAATTTCATTTAAGAAAAAGTCTATCAATAGTGCACATCCACAAAAATAATTTTTTTGCAATTTCCAAAAATATAGAGTTCAGTGAAAATGGGTTGAGACCGGTTTCTTTACTGTTCTTACTGATTCCTGTGAAAAAGAGCTTCAAATTTGGCACTTACAGTAATACTTAATTGCCATTTTTTTTAAAAATGGCTCCAACTTTTTCAATGAAAATTTCTATTTTGGATGTGATTTTACTCTTCTTTAATATTCTTGAAGTAATATTTCAGTTCTACTATTAAGAAACCAAAAAGTTGAGAAAATGTCAAAAAAACGTACTTTGGGCGACGATAGATGGCAGCTGGCAAGAGAATGTGGCAAAATTGTAAAGTCAGTCCACACAAAAGAAATTCGAAAACTTTACTACAAGAAAGTCTGTGCCATTCTGAAGTACCATTAATTTAAAATTTTTTAGCAGATACGGATAGTTGGACTTGGGGAAGGTGAAGTATGTCTGGGAAAATATTATTACATAGTACTCTAGTTGAGCAAGTGAGGTGCCATTCAGTGTGTTTTCGATCTGTTTGTGGGGACCAGCCCATTTCGTATCCATCTAATCTAATTAAAAAACGCAAACTAAAAAATTGGAAAATACTTTTAAATCTGTTTAAAGCATCAGAAACACCACTTAGCAGTAACTCAATTCATCCGTTTACCTTGGTGGAGCATATTCTGTGTCACAAATAAAAAATCCACGTCTCTGGAGCTGGATAATATCGGATTTCTTTACTTTTAGAAGTTCTGGATCACCCAACATAAAAACTTCTTTCTGTGAACAAAGAAAACATAAGTTTTTTATTGGATATTAACAAAAATAAAATATTCTGCTTTTGCTACAATACTTACTCTAGTGTTTTTGTTCACATAATCTTTGAAATCTTCATCTTTACCAAGAACTGATTTACTAATAATGTGGTCAAAATACACACAAACACAAGGAACAAAGGGTGCCTGCTCAGTTTCAGCAAGCCACGTAAGTTTCACAGTCTTCTTGTAATCTTGGTTTTCAATATTTGGTGAAGCTTCTATACTGGTAATTTTGCCATCTTTCCTGAAATCATATTTTAACAACAATCAACAATCTGAACAACTAAAGAAGAAATTGTATATTTGAGGCCTTGGGAATATTGTAAATTACTGATTTCATCCAATTATAGGTCAACTCTGATGATAATGTGATCATCAACATCGACTCTGATGATCTCAACGATGACCCCCTAATATTGAAGAGGCCTCCTAAGACTTATTAAATTTTTATCTAATTCTTACTATCAGGAATAGGAACTTTCATGTTCCTAAATACTTACTATATTTAGGAATAACAAAAACAACATTTAAGAGAGAATTTTTTTTCTTTTCTTTCAAAACCAAAGAGAAAAATATTTTTAGAATATGAGGAAAAAAAGGCATCCTTACAAACAGCAAAAACATACAAATTGGCAGTACAGAACACAAAAACTTAAGAGAAATGAAAACAATTTTTAAAAGCTAAAAAAATAATATGAAATATGAAAATTGTCATCATGCTAAAGGAAAGACCAAAAATACGCAAATCAAATCTACAACATAGTCTAATGTAATTTTATGAATACAGTGGGCACAAAATTTCATCCGTGTATTTATCACACCCATTGTATTTTATTTTTAAATAAAATTAAGCATTAAGAAGTTCAAATTTAATTTGATGACAAAACTTGTCTCTGGAAATGTTGAGATACCCAAATTTTATACCTCCATTTCTGCAATTTGGTTAAATAAGATATTTATAATTGTCACCATCCCTATCACTTTTTGGGACGCCCAGAAATATGTTCAACAGTAAATGTAATCTTCTTACGAAGTAATGAATGAGTTTAGATAATTAAACTTGTTCAAAGAATTGTCACCCTGACTGGGACCTGAATCAGGAAAACAAGGGTTGATGTACCGGTCAGGGTGACAATTCTTTGAACAAATTTAAAAATAAAATGTTATAATAAACTTGTTTTTTATGAACATATGGATCCAAATGGGTTCAAATAAGTAGGCTTCGTGCGCACAATAAATAACACATTATGCATTTCTACGCACATCCAAGGGAAGTCTTCATGGAAAATTACAAACAATAAAAGTACATCAATATTCCTAATTTTGCTATAAATATTATTACAAATTATATTGCAATATTTGGAGTAATGTTCAAAGGGAAAAATGCAAATTTGACATATGACAACACATATTTACACTACCGATGTTTTATGCGCTAAGTGTCTGCCATTTCCACACAAAGGCCTTTAATCTTTCTGTCAAGGCTTTGATTGATCTTAATGAATTTAGCACATACATAAAATGTTAATTTTTTATAACAACACACATTGGAAACAATTAACTTTGCAATGCAAGCATTTTTCAAACATTTTGAAAATTGATTTTGTCTTGGGAATCTTTGGAAAAAAAAAAAAGGTTGTTTTATATTTTTGCTTATACTCTTCACAGAAAAAGTTTAAAACTCTGAACATCAAGGTGAAATTAAATATTTGGGTGATTTGCTTGGAATGACTGATATGACGATGATAATTCTAAGGAAAAAGAAAACAGCGATAGATCAAGCAAAACAATGTCACCTTCTCAAATGTCTTGTTGGTACAAGTAAATTTTCTAGTCAATAAGACAATTTGCAATTTTACTTTCATTGAATAGTAAGAATTAATTAAAAATGAAAAATCAAGAAGCGTCTACTAAATTAAGGGGTCATCTTACATTCAAGTAAATATGGTATAACAAGTCAATAGTGAAATTTTATTCAAAAAAAAAAATAGTAATCATAACAACAAAAACCTAAGCCATCTTCTGAGAATGTGGCAATGAACAGATAAATACTAATAAATTTTACATTTCACATGGCAGCGAACAACTACAAATCATAAATCAGGAAAAACTAAATCATAATTAATGTATATGTAGATATAAATAGAGTATGATAAATGAACGTATATCAAAATGAATAACTTCTTATATTTGAGTAAATATGGTCCATGAAAGAAGAAGACATGATGTACAAATAATGGATTACTCAGGTACTGTGAACACTTTTGTACTATTTTGTACTACACTTTTGTTTAATGAATTTTGTACTATTTGTAGTTTTATTTGCAAATATTTTCTTTGTAACTACCATAGACTTTTTAATTTTATTTATCCAAAGAAGTTACACACAAGTAACATTGAAACAAAAGGAATTAGTTTTAAGCATAATAAAATTTACATTTAAAGGCTGAAAAGCATGCAATTATCAAGTAAGACAACAATTAACAAACAATGATTAGCCAGAAATTTCTATAAAAATTATCAACAATGTTTTTTGACAGTATTACACAACTAAATCTTTGAAATGCATCTGCTGCTGATTTCGAATGAAAGGTGCAATTCAATCACTTAAATACACCAACCTGTTTATCTTCTCCACAAGCAAATTTCCCCAGTTGATGAAAGTTGCATTTTCACCTTCTTTCAATGTTTCTGCATCTTCCCTATCAATAAGGACACGGGGACCAATCCAAATAGTTTTCTCGCCAACACTGGAAGTCTTGGGATGTTTGGGAACATTTACTGCTTGAGCAGTAACATTTTTCACAAGAACAGGCACATTATCTGTGGATAATGATGTGTATCGTGGTGCTACAGGATCAATTACCTGAAAGTAACAAACTGTTCAGTTGTCATCTCTTCAAGATGCAAATTATTTATTCTAACTAGTCTGAATCCTCTATAATATTTGGTTTGTTGTTCCATAAAATGAATTAATTAAAAAGATTTACAACAAAAAATATTATAAGCAACTGAAAATAACAAGCTCTTTCATAAAATATTAATAAAAATATATCCTACACACAAACCACCTTGGAAGAAAAAAAAACAAACTTGAAAAACATTTAGATGTAGTGAAACAATACAAGAATGAATATTGTATATCAAGGGCACTAGTTTCGAAAATATCACCTTTTCGTCATATCATAGTTCTATTACTGTTTGGTAGAAAAATCAATAATGGGTACCATTTATCGCTATATATGAACAGTACGTACAAAACTGTAATTACTCAATTCCAGATGAAAATAATTTCAGGAATCTTCTCACACTATTTTTTTAATTCTTGTTTATCGTTTTGAAGAAAAAATATACTAATATATAATGGTTAGGATTACATGCACCATCATACAAAATTGTTACAAAAAAAGTTACCAGATCACAAAATTACATTCTACATTACCATACATAATCAAGTTTCCCCTAATTTTTACATTCTAATATACCATTGTACACTAGTATATACATGGAATATAGAGAAAGATCAATAATGATATCAAAACTCAATGAAGAGATTTTGATTGAAATACATATTTTTGGTTTTCTTTTCCATTCTCCCATACTACTTATTAGAAATTACTCATTACTTATTAGAAATTACTCATTAGAAATTATTCTAATGCTATGACAAAAAAAATTGAGATTATTCGAAAGAATAAAACATATCAAGGGGTCCTAATATTGAAAAAGAGGATAAATCTTGTCCCTATACATAGCAAATTACTTCCCCTAACATGTGGTGTACTCAGAATCCTGTTTCCATGGGTCCTTGATACCAAAAAATTGGCTGTAGACTAAATGTTTGTGAATGTCCATGTCCATTTCTCTCTGTCTCCGTCTCTCTGCCACTAAGTGCCAGTCAGTGTCTGCCGTGTTCATCAGTGTGTCAGTGTCCGTCAATCTCCATCCCTGCCAGTCTTGCCTGTCTGTCAGCCTGTCAGTCCGTCAGCCAGTCCGGCAGTTACTGACAGCCAGTCCGTCACTCCGACTGTCCGTCACTCCCACTGTCCGTCACTCCGACTCTAACTGTCCGTCACTCCGACAGTCAGACCGACACTCCGACAGTCTGTCACTCCGACAGTCAGACCGTCTGTCACTCCGACCGCCAGACCGTCTGTCACTCCGACCGCCAGACCGTCTGTCACTCCGACCGCCAGACCGTCTGTCACTCCGACCGCCAGACCGTCTGTCACTCCGACCGCCAGACCGTCTGTCACTCCGACCGCCAGACCGTCAGTCACTCCGACCGCCAGACCGTCTGTCACTCCGACCGCCAGACCGTCTGTCACTCCGACCGCCAGACCGTCTGTCACTCCGACCGCCAGACCGTCTGTCACTCCGACCGTCAGACCGTCTGTCACTCCGACCGTCAGACCGTCTGTCACTCCGACCGCCAGACCGTCTGTCACTCCACCCGTCAGACCGTCTGTCACTCCGACCGTCAGACTGTCTGTCACTCCGACCGTCAGACTGTCTGTCAGTCAGTCAGTTCGTCAGCCAGACACTGTCAGTCAGTTCGTCAGCCAGACACTGTCAGTCAGTTCGTCAGCCAGACACTGTCAGTCAGTTCGTCAGCCAGACACTGTCAGTCAGTTCGTCAGCCAGACACTGTCAGTCAGTTCGTCAGTCAGACACTGTCAGTCAGTTCGTCAGTCAGACACTGTCAGTCAGTTCGTCAGTCAGACACTGTCAGTCAGTTCGTCAGTCAGACACTGTCAGTCAGTTCGTCAGTCAGACACTGTCAGTCAGTTCGTCAGTCAGTTCGTCAGTCAGTTCGTCAGTCAGTTCGTCAGTCAGACACTGTCAGTCAGTTCGTCAGTCAGACACTGTCAGTCAGTTCGTCAGTCAGACACTGTCAGTCAGTTCGTCAGTCAGACTCTGTCAGTCAGTTCGTCAGTCAGACTCTGTCAGTCAGACTATGTCAATCCGTCAGTCAGACTCTGTCAATCCGTCAGTCAGACTCACAGCTCAATCCGTCAGTCGAAGACTCTGTCAATCCGTCAGTCGGAGCTCTGTCAATCCGTCAGTCAGACTCACAACCAACCGTCAGTCAGACTCTGTCAATCCGTCAGTCAGACTCTGTCAATCCGTCAGTCAGACTCTGTCAATTCGTCAGTCAGACTCTGTCAGTCAGTTCGTCAGTCAGACTCTGTCAGTCAGTTCGTCAGTCAGACTCTGTCAGTCAGTTCGTCAGTCAGTTCGTCAGTCAGACTCTGTCAGTCAGTTCGTCAGTCAGACACTGTCAGTCAGTTCGTCAGTCAGACTCTGTCAGTCAGTTCGTCAGTCAGACTCTGTCAGTCAGTTCGTCAGTCAGACTCTGTCAGTCAGTTCGTCAGTCAGACTCTGTCAGTCAGTTCGTCAGTCAGACTCTGTCAGTCAGTTCGTCAGTCAGACTCTGTCAGTCAGTTCGTCAGTCAGACTCTGTCAGTCAGTTCGTCAGTCAGACTCTGTCAATCCGTCAGTCAGACTCTGTCAATCCGTCAGTCAGACTCTGTCAATCAGTCAGTCAGACTCTGTCAATCCGTCAGTCAGACTCTGTCAATCCGTCAGTCAGACTCTGTCAATCCGTCAGTCAGACTCTGTCAATCCGTCAGTCAGACTCTGTCAATCCGTCAGTCAGACTGTCAATCCGTCAGTCAGACTCTGTCAATCCGTCAGTCAGACTCTGTCAATCCGTCAGTCAGACTCTGTCAATCCGTCAGTCAGACTGTCTATCGATCAGTCCGTCAGACAGACTGTCAACCTGTCCATCAGTCAATCTGTCTGTCCGTCAATCTGTCTGTCCGTCAGTCAGAGTGTCCATCAGTCAGAGTGTCCATCAGTCAGAGTGTCCATCAGTCAGAGTGTCCATCAGTCAGACTGTCCATCAGTCAGACTGTCCATCAGTCAGACTGTCCATCAGTCAGACTGTCCATCAGTCAGACTGTCCATCAGTCAGACTGTCCATCAGTCAGACTGTCCGTAAGTCAGACTGTCCGTAAGTCAGACTGTCCGTAAGTCAGACTGTCTGTCCGTCAGTCAGACTGTCTGTCCGTCAGTCAGACTGTCCATCAGTCAAACTGTCTGTCCGTCAGTCAATCTGTCTGTCTGTCAGTCAATCTGTCTATCCGTCAGTTAATCTTTCTGTCCGTCAGTCAGACTGTCCATCAGTCAATCTGTCTGTCCGTCAGTCAGACTCTCCGTCAGTCAGACTCTCCGTCAGTCAGACTCTCCGTCAGTCAGACTCTCCGTCAGTCAGACTCTCCGTCAGTCAGACTCTCCGTCAGCCAGACTGTCCGTCAGCCAGACTGTCCGTCAGCCAGACTGTCCGTCAGCCAGACTGTCCGTCAGCCAGACTGTCCGTCAGCCAGACTGTCCATCAGCCAGACTGTCCGTCAGCCAGACTGTCCGTCAGCCAGACTGTCCGTCAGCCAGACTGTCCGTCAGTCAGACTGTCCATTAGTCAATCTGTCTGTCCGTCTGCCAGACTGTCCATCAGTCAATCTGTCTGTCCGTCTGCCAGACTGTCCATCAATCTGTCTGTCCGTCAGTCAGACTGTCCGTCAGTCAGACTGTCCATCAGTCAATCTGTCTGTCCCCCAGTCAATCTGTCTGTCCGTCAGTCAGACTGTCCATCAGTCAATCTGTCTGTCCGTCAGTCTGAATGTCCATCAGTCAGACTGTCTGTCTGTCTGCCAGACTGTACATCAGTCAATCTGTCTGGCAGTAAATAAGTGTGTCTGTCCGTTAGTCAGTAATTCTCTGTCAGACTGTCAGTCTGTGTGTGTGTCAATCTATGCAATGTTAGAGCCTAAACCACTCAGACTATTTTTCTCCTAAATTGATATTCCCCATTGATCTAAATGAACACAAGGGCCTGTGAATTTGAAACAAATATTTTGAGTTTTGAGGGTTCTTTACATGAAGTCTAACATTTTCAAAATTTTTTGACTATATTTTTTCCTTGGGTAGAGCTAAAGATGCTTAAAAATTGTGCAGGTCACGTTTTCGTTACACACTCTGAATGACCAAAAAATGTAAAAGTTCCTAATAAATTCGACAGCTTCCTATAACTACAATGTTGAAGTCAATGATTTGTTAAAAAATGGAACCTGTTCTTCAAAGCTCTTGTTCAATAAGGTCATGTTTAATTTATCAAAAATATGAATAGTTTTCGCAGTTTTGTGTGAAATATATACTTAAAATATTATTATCTAATAGCAACAAAAACTTTTTAAATCAGTTTTCTTGAATGGAGCAAAGTACTGAAAATGGCACAGATCCCAAGTTATTTATATATTTATTTGGCATAATACAAGTCCAGTGGGAAACCCCATTTAAAGGACTATCTACAACTTAAGTCCAATATCATGTCATAAACTTATAATTATAAAGATAGAACATTAAAAGAATTATTACATATTATTAATATTTTAGTTAATATTGGTAGTTAGAAAGGAGATGGAATCAACAAAGATATCTATATCAGATACATTGCGAACTAAAAAATTATTAGTTGATTCCATCATTTTAAATAGTCTCACATTGTACCAAAGGTGATTGTTAGGTATTTGATAATAGAACAGTCTGTGGGAACAACTATTGTACGTGGGAATCAAGAACGTAACTTCTGAAAGGAATTGTGGACACTGTATTATGCCTCTAATTAGTTTTATCAGAAAAAAACACTTGGTTCAAATGCCTCCTACTCTCAAGACTTTGTAGATTGAATTGTGTATATAGATTAGCATTGTCAATTCCCTGCAGTGGATATCTTCCCACATTTTTAAATTCTAAATATTCTTTAAACTGCCTTTGACAAGCCTCAAGAGACTTAATCAATCCATTTTGTCTGAAGCCCAAATGACTTATGCATATTCTATTTTGGATCTCACATAAATATAACACAGTATACACAATGATTTCTCCTTTTTAAAATTTCTCCCAAGTCCCAGGAAATATACTAAAGGTTTATTGACAGAATATATGATTGATTCTGAGAGGTTTAAAGGTTCACTGCCAGTAAAAAAAGTCCTCCTTTAATTTAACACTTTAACTTAACAAAAGAATAAATATTTAACACATCAAGAATCGAATGAATATTGAAATAGATGATGTGTTATCATGAAGAAACTCATAATTTGGTATTTATTAAGATTTAATACTAGTTTATTTCGGATACACCATTGAAAAAAACCATCCAAGTTAGCTTTTTAATTTTCTATCCTCAGTAGATTTAATAGACAAAAATAATTTGAAGTCATATGCATATATCAAAATAATGCAGCTCAGTCCTTTACAACATCATTTACTGCAGTATTAAATAATAATGGCCCCAGATTAGATCCTTGTGGGACACCAAATGTAGGTGTAAAAGGAAAAGACCTACATCCAGCATAGTTTACCACATTTATACATGTGCTCAGATACGATTTGAGTTACGTTACATAATTAGATGGTAATTCTAGATAACGTAACTTATTAATAATATTGTGGTCTAGGGTGTTGAATGCTTTGGAAAAGTCTGTATAGATAACATCTATATGACTAAATTCACACAGAGTTAATGCAAATTGACAAGTATGAAGATTAGTGACTGTAGAACAAGCTTTTAAAAATCCATGTTGGTGTTCGGACTTTGGATTTTCCCCGCTAACTCTTGATGGTGTTCAGATTTTCCCACTAAATGTATTTTCAAAAATTGCGTTCTATTATCAATGTGAAAGTACAATTTTGATGAAAGATTTTTGCTTAATGAAATCTGTTCTTCATAACTTTGTCTTGAAATAATTTAAATGAAGATCTCCGAATTTTTGAAAATTTTAATTGCAAATGTTTCAACTTTTTTTAAAAGTATCAG
Source organism: Teleogryllus occipitalis (assembly GCA_011170035.1). Taxonomy (NCBI): domain Eukaryota; kingdom Metazoa; phylum Arthropoda; class Insecta; order Orthoptera; family Gryllidae; genus Teleogryllus; species Teleogryllus occipitalis. Next base: position 11,868 of record BLKR01011697.1, read on the forward strand.
GATGGTTGAGTTTAGTTGTGGGGCTGGTAGTGTAAGGGTAAATGAATGGCATTCTAACTCAATGAATGCAAGTTCAAACCCCAGCAAGGAGAAAACATTTTTGCTAGTGGCAAACATTCTTCAATGTTCACGCAGTATTATAATATTGCAAAGCCATTACAAGTAGTGCAAGAAAGTATGCATTGTTGTAGGACAAGTAGTTTTCTTCTCAATCTTTTCTTTTCCTAAAACACCCATCCAACCATGAACATTAGCATCTAAACTATACACATGATTTTACCAGTATGGATATTACTTTTAAATGAAACTTCAAAATTTTGGAGTACTTTAAACAAAGCTCCAATAACATTTTTAAAATTTACTAAAAAATGGCTCAAAGTTTGTTTGTTTATTCGTTTTTAACATTTTTTGCTCAAATAGAGGAAGGTGCACTTATAAATTTGGTTTAGGCTCATTTTTCATTACATTTGAATCTTTGAAATTTGCTTAACTTCAAATGTTTTTGACACTTCTACAACTATAATACTGAACACAATGATGTAATTTATTCTTCAAAACCAGACATTTAGATGATTCCATGAACAACTTTTTTCAATATAAGAGTAGTTTTTCTGCAACTTGGAGTCAAATCATAACAATTTTTCACACATACTGTAACTGTACATCGATTCATGCCGTTAAACGCGGAATGCGCGATGTATGCGGGCGCGGGCCGAGCCGGCCGTCACCGCCCCCGCGTTTTTGAGTTTGCTTTTTCACGATCTTCTATAAAAATTAGGAAGGAAACGCCTCACCGTCTTAGGCTCGCGATTCTGGGAATTTTTGGTATTGGGGAAATTTGGAAAGGAGCCGGACACAGTCTCTCAGCAATTTAAACCGCTCGGCATAGTCGTTACCAGATGCCGGAGCTTGGGTTCTTCTCACAAAGAAATCTGTAAATTACCATTTTAGGAATTCTTGCCATTTTTACAAATGATTCAAATGGGCGTGCGCTGTTATTTGATTGGACAAAGTTGGACCCCACTCCGACACCACTCGTTCTAATACAACGAATGGAAAGCTACCTTGCCGTAAACAAGTAAGAGAAAGACTTCGCGGTGAAAGGAGTAAAGATATAGATTCATTCCGATCAAAATTTCCGTCGGGCGAGCTTCGGGCAGCCAGCTCTCCACCCGCGAGAGAGAGCGCACGCAGCTCCTGCCACCCGCAAAGTACAAGACATACTTCTTACCAGTGCACAGTGTCATGTCATGGAGTGGTACTGCGTGAACATTACTACGTAGACGACCGCGCCCTCCGCATTGCAACTCGGCTCAGTGGCGTAGTTGGGAAGGGACCGGGAAGGCGGGGTGTCACCTTTCAGGGGGGGGGGGGGTGGCACCAAATAGAAAATTTTATAGTTGGAATTATATAATTTTAATGATTTACTTAAAAAATATATATTAACTCAATAGTTATATATTTAAATCTTAAGTACTAACTAAATAAAAAGAAATAATGTGAACTAAAACGCGAAACTATAAGCGGTAAGCGCTTATTCTTCAATGGTCAGTCTTCATTTCAACGATTACTTTATCTTAACGGGTGAGTTGATTTCGGAAATAGGTAATAACAACAAAATCATATGTATTTTTTAGACCGAATTTCTTTTTTGTAACGATATCCGTAAAAGGAGGAGATGACACCAACTGAAGCTACGCCTGACTGCTAGGATTGCATCGTGACGGGGGATTGTGTTGGATGCCAATCGCCAGCATCAGATGGAGACAATTCTTTGGTAATCTGCTGCTGACTTTGCCGGAGCTTACCGCCGCTGCCGCCGCAGAACGAGACGGAAGGCCACCTGCCAACCTGCGAGATGGGCATCCCCTGTCTGTCTTGCTAAAACTTCTGAAAGTAATGGTCTGATACTTGACCCCAGAAAAATGTGTTGTAGGGTTAGTGTTTGCTGGGCGAGCCGTGCTTTGGCTATGTAATCTTTACAGATTAATTTAATATTATATTAATTAATATCTAAAAGGTGTGAATCTTTCTTCATGTAATGCATGTGTGATACCCTGTTCCTTCTCAATGCCACAAAGGCAGTGCAAACTTAATAAATTAATCAATTATCCTTCCTCGTCATAATGAAGGGGGGAATTATTACAATACATTAACAAGATTTCCTTCAAATTTGTCTTTGTTTTGTTTGTTTCTTGTTGTTGAGAACAATACCCTGAATTCTATGGCAGAGGTGCCACTACCATAAAAAACTTTTAATTTGCAAATAATACAGATATATTTTTTATGGATGCTTCTGAAACTGACCTCTGATGATCTAGTGGTCTAGGTGTTTGCAAATACTTGTAAACCTACACACTCGAGTTCAAATCCAAGCCAATTATAACAGAGGCATGAATTGAGGAATGAAGCTAAGTATAATAACTTGATGGCTGTGAAAATATACACAATCTGGGTCAGATGTGCAAAATTTTTGCACAGGCTCAGTTAGTATTATATTATATAACCATTACAAATGACATGAGAAAGACCGTAGTACCACTAGTTTTTCTTTGCTTGGGTTTAGAAATTCAGTTACCTGTATCTCTCCCTTGATGAGACATGTATTTAAGATTTGTCTTCTTTGGTCTTAAAGATAAGAAACTCTTCCAATCATTATGATCATTTTATTCTAAAACTATTGATTTTATACCAAGTTCCAAGGTTAAAATTTGATGCAAAATTATATCAAGAAGTATTTTGATGAGGTATATGTGATATATAACCTACAAGATAGCAACACAAATGGAAACTACCTGATGAGCAAAAGTAGTTCAATGAACCGTGAAATTAAGAAGCTGCTTGCCACCTCAAGGAATAGGTATCAGAGGAAAAAATCACTTTTTAATTACATGATAATAAGAATACAATTTTTAGTCTGGTTACTTTTATCAAGCAATGAATGATTTAAAAATACTCACTTTCTTATTGAATGCCCAAATCTTATCCCATTCCATCAAAACAACAGATCGGGAAGAACCTTGAGCAACAATGAATTGTTTCAAACCCTCAACAGTCATACCACGGCGTAATACTCCACGAACAGTCGGAAAACGAGGATCGTCCCTACAAATAGAAAGGTTTGCTGAATTGCATTCATCCACGAGTATAACATGGATTTTGGAAGAAAAATAATTTGCTTTTTTATTATTAAAAAGAAAAACGAATTACTAGAAGCATAAATTATGATTCCTAAAGTAAAAACTACATCATGTATTATAATATATTATGATGCCAACATGCAATTTTTTAAAAAGATACATTAATTAATATTTTACACTTTTTTAATAGGATCTTTTTAATAAGTTTCACGTATCTATCTATATATCAGTATTTGCTATAAAAGCATTGACTTTTGAAACAACAACTCTTGATATTCTGGTTATGTAAAAAGCTGTTGTACTTTATAATGCTATTACAGTATTTGTGAAGACTGTTTTGCTCAAATATTAAATTTATTGCAGTGTTATACAAGAGTGTTTTACTTGTTCTCAGTGTGCCTGCTACTTTTTGGAACATCAATTTGTCTTTTCTTCAACAGCATTTTTGTTGCTGCGGGCCACTAATAAAACCAAAAAACACAATTATAACAAATACACTCACCACCCATCCACTAAGCCTTCATCCACAAACCATGTCAGCTTTCTTTTAGAAAGAACAGTATTCATCATATTGAGTCTACTGTACTCCCAAATATGTGGTTTGCGTAATCCAAGAGCATCAATGAACCAGAAAAACTGTTCGTCTCTATCATGATACTCCATGGTACGTAAGCAGTGAGTCACGCCTTCAATACTATCCACAATTGGGCAGGCAAAATCGTATGTTGGATATACTCTGAAAGGGAGCAAATTTATAGTATTATCATTAAACAAGTCAATATATTGGGTGTTTGGGGAGGAAATGACAAAATGTACACCTTTTGTAATTGTTCTATATAAAAAAAAAAAAAAACTATAAACATACTGTCAGTTCTTCCTCCGTTAACCCCATTTCCATTATTAATTATGTTGAATACAATAATGGCTGATCTTTTGCAGAGTGGAAACTAGTATCAAACTGCATGCAAGATTCAACACTCTTTATCAGCATGTAACTTTCATGTATTTTTATAACTTGAAATAAGGTGTCATCTATGCACTCCATCTTACTAGCTTACTTTCAATTATTGTGACATGCATTTCACATGGAAAGATTACAAATTTACAACATCAAGAACTATGTAGATATGATTTATGTTTACAGTTTTCCTGACCACTGAGAAGATAGAGTATTACATCAATATCAGACGATTTCAAATTCATATTGTCCGAATTAAAAGTATATTTACCAAAAGGGTTGTGAAAACAAGTTTATTATTTCTGACCTCTAAATGCACTTTCTTCAGACTCAGAAAAGGTAAGGGACTTTGATGTAAGAGATGCTGAAGAAAATCCATCAATGAGTGTCAAAAGAATTTCTGCTTGGTTGAGTGTTAAGATGAGTACAAGATGAACAGTTGTCCAATTAAGGTTTGTATCCTTTCTTTTAATGTGTAGTATTTACAACCACAAGCCAGCCATCACCCAATCAGCAGAGCAAAATTTCTGGTTCTTGCTATTTGTAAACAAATGTCTTTATTTCTTTTATCATCAATAATATTTTACATATATCTGAAATGAATTTCATGTTTTACAGAATCAACTTTCTTGTACTAATTGCAGCTCAACAATTCAAAGTGCATCAGGGCCTAATTAGACAAAATAAGTACAAAATACGTTTAAAATTGTCTAAAGAGTTTATTTTCAGTTTTGTTGTTTCCTCCTTGGACAGCCTGTACACATATCCAAAATAATAATTAACACCCATCTTTCCCTCATTGTTTTGGATACCAATCTTCTCACAAGGAAGAACTTAACAAGAATTCCAAGAATTTGAAATAAATAAGAATTAAACTAATTTTGATCACTGGATCTAATTTCTATGAAGTTTTAATACAGTTTTCCTGGATATTATACCAAGGAACAATAATTTAGGCAATTCAAGGTCATTTTTGATGACTTCCCCTTACTCATTCTCACATTCCCTTTTGTATTCCTTTTTCTGTATACTAGTAGCAATCCTCTACATTTCAGTTTGCGTATTGGGAGTGTAATATGTAATCTTTGTTACAATAGAGACAGCATGGAAGGGAAGGAACCTGCTTAAACAGTCTCCACTATAAATACAAACTCTGGCACGCACATCTGAATAACATTAATGTTTCTTTCTATTACATAGAACTAATTATTCTTTAAAATTGAACATTTAGACTTTCAAAACCCTTTGATGTTGTTAAAACAGTGGCACAATAATTCAATGCAGTACAACAAATGTCAGTGATCTGTAACATATGTTAAATGATACTGCAGTAGTAATAAATTCTCTTACAAAAGGAAGAAGGGAGGAAAAAACTAATATTGAAATTTGATCATTTTATTAGTTAATGCACACTTTTGTATTTCCTCAATAAACTTTATTTATGCAACAAAGAAAGGCACTTCAGAACTGCATGCACATTTTGAAATTTAAATTCACTAATGCACTATGGTCCAATAAAACTGTCCATAATGCACACTTGTGAACAAATAATTGTAATTCACATCTCTTTTTTACACTTCAAATGCTGAAGAATAATTTTTGGGTGTTCAAATTGCAACACAAGTACCCTCATGGATATGTGGTTGGCTCTGTAAGGGATACACAGACATCTTCCAAGGCCAGATTCAGTGACCAAATTTATCACTTAACTGAAAGGTTCAAGCATACTCGGTGGCAAGGAGAATATGAATTTCCAGCCGTTTTGAACTCAAATCTACCTTCCTTTAAAATAATTATTAATTCTTTATTATAAATAAGCATAAAGGGTGCCTAATATACAATTTTCAATAATACTTTAATTTCACACAAACGTATCTGGAAATGAAATACGATAATCTTGACATCAGAACTGGTTGCATAGAAATGGTTTATTTTGTCTGCAAAAATGATCTGATAGAAAAATTACAAGGTAAATGTGCTGTCTCTAAGAAACAATATCAAATTAAAATCATCAGTTCACTTCACAGTTCTTGGAGCCAAACAAAAGTAAGTAACGAAATAAGAGTGTCAGAACATATAATAAAATTAGCAAGAGACCTGGTGAAAGAAGAAGGTATTTTACCTGAATTACAAAATAGGAAAGCATCAAAGCTGGAAAATGAAACAATACAAAAAGTTTTTATGAAGATGACAATCTGATACCTGGGAAAAAGAATTATGCTTCATTTACAGAAAATGGTACCAAGATTATAAAACAAAACGGTTAATTCTCAGTAATTGAAATTCATTATTTTCGGAATTTAAGAAGAAATAGTTTGATAGTTTTGGTTTCAAATATTACCCAAAGAAAAACATACTAGGTAGGTAAATAATACTCTGATTTACAGGCCAGAGAATACTGTATCCAATGCATTTTAGTTTAAAAAGTTACAACTCAGCATTGAGAAATTAACAAAACCATAAGTGCCAAAAAATGCAAAATATGGTGCAGAGCTTCAAACAAAAATGCCGGCCATTTGGGAACCACATACATTTTTTTTTTTTAATCAACCAAAGGGAACTTATATACAAAGTATGAATTTTTTTACGAGATGGTAGAGCAACCAGTGCTGGACCACTTAAAATCGACTGACCCCCGAACTTTGGTCAGCAGTATAATTTGATATTCTAAATACAGATGTGTTGCAGGTTATAGAACATAATAAAGAATCATCATTGCTCCTATCACTGTTTTACTGAAACTTTCTGGACTTTCCATTTTCTTGGAATTCTACAAAATCCTGTTTTTGAATAATCTTAATGTAAACATACAATTTTTTTTAAAATGTAAGATTTTTACAATTATCTTAATATGAATTTTTCTATGGGATTTAATTACATATAACATGCAATAATTTAAGTAATTAATTTTTTTAATTAATTATTTCAGTCCACAGAGCATGTAGGACCAGAAACAAAAAAAGTGTAATATATAAATCAACTATATTTCTTCATATGTAAAAATTTTATCGCGAACATTACAACTGCCAATTCAATGTATTTGAAAATGAAATTAAAAAAATAAATAAAACATACTGTTAATTCTGCAATGTATTAAACCTTGAAAAATAGTAAAAACTTTAGTTGATTGTAACAGTTTTTCATCACTAGGGAATGGAATTTATTGTAATAAAAAAAGACAAAATATGTACATACATATGAATTTATTTTTTCCAATGTATGTAAGAAAAACTATAAAATATGTAAAATAAAAATTAATTATAATATTTAAAATAGGTATATACAAGTATTTTTCGAATAATTAATGTTGTCAATCGGATTTTAACATCGATTCAGAGCGGCTGAAAGAAAGTTCTACCTCTACAAACGTATATGTACTGTTGCTTCCACTACACATAGAGAGTTTCATTTGAAACAAACAGCATTCACTGTATGTACAATGTTTACGAGTAGCCAGTGCTCAAGTGGATAGTAGTACCATGTAGTCAGTGATGGATCTGGGAGAGGGAGGAGGGTTAAAGCCCCCCCCTCCCTAACTTGATAAGACAATGGCCTTTAAAAAATATTTGTTAGTTTTCGGGAGAGTTACGCAATTACTCTGACAAACATGAGCAAGATCGTGGTTGAAATTACTTCTACCTCACTAACACCCACTCATCCTCAATTCCAAGAAACATGGGGGGGATGGCAAGTTTAACAATTCATGGTGTAGTTCTGCAAGTCATAGAAACTCAGTAGATTTTTAGCTCACATTGCTTTTTAAGAAAGATAATTCTAGTAACATATATTGCAAAGTGAAATGTTCTGTTTTAAAAGTTTAAATATATTAAAGTGTAACTAAATATGTAAGAAATATGTAGTTTTAGATAAAATATGTGAAAACATGTAATAACACCAAAATATGTTAAATGAAAATGGTTCCAATTTATTCAGAATGACTTGTAAGCTCTGAAAAATTTTGTTGAATGCAGATATCTTGTATCTAAAAATGTGTATATACATAAAAATTTGTTCCCTCTTCATCACCTTTGGAATTCATAGACTTTTCCCAACTGTAAGACATCAAACAAGAATATGTACTGCAATGTTACTGACAATTTCAGCGAGCTTTGAATCATTAGCAAAATTGTCATATTTAACTGCTAAAATGGCTGCCATTTGTCCATAAAATAATTATTTATTTATTTATTCAGCAGGGTTTTCAGTTTTCAGTTATTTTCTAATTTTGAATTTTGTCTGTTCTTTTAACTCTGAATGAGAATCTCTCACCAAAGGAAATAAAAATCATTGAAAGAGTGCTTAACATTTTAACATTCATAATCTTAAAATTCCACTCAGTTCCTCAAAATACTAAGCGTCTTCAACTTACTGTTTAATAAAAACTTACTTGTACTTAGTTCCAGTTCTTGGATGTGGCTCATTCTTGCATCGATATATTGTAGGATCACGCATGCAGCCATTGGCAGAATTCATATCCATTTTTGCACGAACACAGCACTTTTGTCCTGATTCAGAACCTTCTTTCATTTCAGCCCACATTTTCAAATTCTTCTCCACAGCTACAAAAACAAATTGCAATACCATTGTATTTCAAAGCGTGATGTAATGAACTGATTATTCCAATTCCCTGCAAATCTTCTATTATATTTAATTTGAAGATCAATGCAAGAGAGAGAAAGAACATCAGCTACTAGTGACAAGACCAAAATTTCATTGCTGAGGTTTTTAAGGTTGTGTTGAACAATATCACTATTAATCAGAACATGCATTAATATGAAAAGAAGCTCTTAATTCACAGTCATTTATAATATCTGTTGCCAACAAAAAATGACAGAAAAACACAGGGATCTTTTTAATGTTGACAAAACAAAAACTAAATAAAATGAACAAAGTGTTTCACACAGTTGATTACTTTTCATATATTCCAAAAACTACCACAAAAAGTATCCAAAGCACTGGGAAATACTAAATGAATAATGCAATATGTGAACAAATATTCCACTAGTCATATCTAATATACTCACAATTATTCCTATTCTTTGATTCAATGCGCTGTTCACGCTCTTGTTTCATGGTCTCAGCATCTGTATCATCAACATAGGCCAAACCCTGATGCAACAGCTTCTCACACAATTCTAACATTAATTCAAAATAATTTGAAGTATGAGTATATGAATCTGGAGTGAGTTTGAGAAGCTTGAGATCTTCTAAAATAACCTTAAAAGCATTTATTACATGAATTTTAAAAGTGAAATTGTATTCAATACACATACAGAAACTTCATTACTTATTAAATGTCCAAAGTATATCAGTATTGTAATGTAGTAAACATTCTCCTCTCAGTGCAATAAAAATACTCACTTTCTCAAAATCAACTTTTTCTTTTGCAGGATTGGTATCATCAAATCTCATGATCAATTTTCCCTCATATGCATCTTTGTAATACTGGTTCAGTAAAGCTGCTTTAGCGTGTCCAATGTGCAGATACCTGCAATAACAAGGGATTTCTCTCAATAATACCCAAGAGTAGCAATTCTTATTTTTCATCCTCATTCAATCCATGGTAGTCACTGTTGGTTCATTCTTTTCATTTCTTCTACAATGCCTCTGGTAATCTTTTATTTATTTGGCTAGATTTCAAAATCAGTTATTTTCTGATTTTCTCATTCTCAATTTTGTCAGTTCTTTTACTTCGAAAATTAACCTTAAACCTTTGTATACGCTACACCCATGCTTCTGGAATCTTTGTGTCAGTTATAGAGATTACTGAGCCATACTTCAACATTGCTTTTGATGTGATGTTATAAATTCTCGTTTCTTTCTTCATGTACTAATAAACCCCACAATTTCAAAATTATGAGATCAACTAATAAATTAAGTTAATAAGCTTAAGCATTTGTTTTAAAAACAAAAGCTAGAATGTATTACTCCATTAACTTTCATTAGATTTCCTAAAATTACAATTAACAATTTCCTAATTATATTTCCTAAAATGTCTCAATAATTCGTATTATTAATTCAAAATGAAAAACAATATCAACAAAAAAATAAATAATGTATAGAATCAGGCAAATAAGTCCTTCAAACCAAATATATTAACTCTAATATTCTGTTATTTCTCTCACATGTTTGTATTTTTTTCCCCTTCATACCCTTGTTCTGATTCAACTCGTTATTTTTTCACAACAGTATAAGATATGATGTTCATTTTGAGAGATTATAAAATTTAATGGCTGATAAAAAGTAACTCAAATTTTTCCAAACTTCTACATGTAGATCAGTTGTCCTATTAGTCCCTTCTTGTAGAGAAGAACCTCTGAACAATATGGTGACTGGTCATTTTCGCATCATGAACTTCTTATTTGCATTTTAGATTAAGGGCTAAACACGAAGAAACCAAAAACTTACAACATACAACTGTCAACGAAAGGGGTAAATTACACAAGATGAGGTAAGTTAAGTACAATAAGATGAACAATAAAAATGTTTTTATCATAGTTCATAAGTACTCCATACTTGGAAAATACTTTCCTATTCAATAAATACTATTAACTACCTACCCACTGGCCTCAGGAGGAAATCTCACAACAACTTTTCCTTTCTCAGCACCAGGAAGTTCAACAAACTTCCCTTCGTCCTTTGGTTTAGTTGTATCTTTGTTCCCCTTTTCTGTTACACTTGATGCAGAAATAGCAGTTGAGACAACATCAGGCAGAGACGACATCAATGCTGTCACAACATCTAAAGAAGTGATGAAATTATACCATCTAGTAGCATTTACCAGAGCTTTAGAAGACCGAAGGAGGTTGATCCAATTACTGGATTCTGAGGAAGACAGTTGAAATGTTAGTTGTTAGATCACAAATTACAGTAATTTATATATTATATATTCACTATCATAGCACATGCTTACTATGCAAAGTGCTCCAAACATATACATCAGCCAAAGTAAGTTGATTTCCTACAAGATAAGTCGCAGGACCAAGAACTTGATTCAAATACTCAACAGCTGAAGAAAATTCACCATTTGAAGACAATGGACCAGAACTAAACATTAGCCAGTGATCAATCTGTAAAATTTTGGTTAAAATTGCATGAATTACAGTAACTACCAAAAAAGAAAGAATATGTTTATAAAAATACAATTACTTCTGTCCTCTGAAGTGCATCTGAACCATAAAAAGAATCATTCTGTAAAGTTCTTGCCAGATAACGGCAGATATTAAGAGGTGAATCAATTGTAGCTCCCGGCAATTCAAGCGCATTCCTTGTGCCCCACTTGACAGAGACACATACACTACTTCTCACCATATTGGCCACAACAAGTGCAGCTGGAGACACAAAAGAAAATATGACATTACAAAAAGTACAATGGCTCATAAAAAAAACAACAACAAAGTATCATACATAAAAAATAAACTTACCAATACAAGCACAAAAATATACAAAGTCAAAACATAAGTTAATAAGGAAATGTACAGTTCATGTGTACGTATCAAATTTCAAAAGTCCACATCAAATCACGATATGCATTTTTTTCTTTTTTGTAAATCATTTTTCGTATCATGATTTCTTATCAATACTTATTTATCTTACGCTAAATACTATCATTTGAGCGGATGATGGAAAAAAAATTATGTTCAATGATCACAAATAAAAAAAAAGGCATTGTAATACTGAATAAATCCACCCACATACATAAACTGTTATTAAAATTTAATTTAAAGATAAAATGAATAAAATTCAATTTTTTTACTTTTACTGCCTAAGTGACCACTACAATATTAATGCTTTAAACAAAATATTCAAAGAAATAGGATTATAAGTAATATAATACATTTCAAGGAAATGTAACCTTATGGTTTAAACATCAAATTTATAATAATAATAATAATAATAATAATAATAATAATAATAATAATAATAATAATAATATTAAAACACCTTTGTCATCATTTTGGGTTACAAAAGTCCACATATCTAGCAACTGTCTATAGTAAACAAGATGCACAACTGACTTTATTTTAGACAAATTGAATACATTTAATTGTAAAATAATATTTTTCTCACACTATATAATGATAATTATCTGATCGTATCAGTGACAACAGTTCCAGGGACTGACAGGATTTCTCTTCAATTATCCCAAACTTAATGAAAAGGAACCATTATGTTAGTTGAATGACAATAAAATTTATATGTGACAAGGCAAAACTTCCCCAATGAATTTTATATTTAGAAATTCTAAATAAGATTCATTAACAAAAAAATGTCTTTTTTGTGAACTGGTACAAAAATTCCAATGCAGAATGACAATTAAGTGAAGACACATTTCATTTCCAGTACAAATTTATAATAATAATAATTTTAAAAATCTCGTTTGATAGAACAACTTTGATTAGGTGAAAATGTATGTATATCCTTTTAGTTTAAGTTTTCTGGTCCGATCCACAAACATTACGTTACAAAGATCTCGCAGAGAAGCAACTTGAAACGAAGAAGAATAAAATATTTCAAATTAATCAATAACTATTAATTATTTTGTTTTCGGTTTGTGGACATCTTAAGATTTGTATAATTCTTACACAGAAAGCTGACAGTTTTATTTTCTCTTATTTCAGTACACAGAAGTATACAATTTTGAAATTGAGGTTATAGTGCTCGTCGACGACGACAGTATCATCAAACACGATTTCATAAAATCTGCGTTCATTCATACGACAATCTGTATTTATCAGTAAATATGAAGAAACGTATCTAATTTTGAGCGGAATACAGCCCTAATTTCATACGTACCCAAAGGAGGATCGGACCGGCTAGCTAATAGATTAATTGCCATTTTGAACGAAACTAATTAGATCTTGATGTTTGTTAATATGCGACAATCCAACACTATTAAACTATTTTCACTTCTCAATGCAATAGACCGATGTGCCACCCACTATCTCCACACCACTGCCGATCTCACAGCTGTACTATCCGCATGCTTCCACCATGAGCACGTCACCAGCTTGCCATGCTTGTTCCGCCCACAATTTTGCACATTCCCAATAATGGGTTTGTGAGGGTGGGGATTGCAATGTTGGTATCAGTTGGTATGGTATTATCACATTCTCCTACCAACATTTTGAGGTATAACGTGTCATGGCGGGAGATTCAAATCAAAGAGGTGGATTCAAAAACGTACCAACTCAGAAAATGTTTTGGAGAGGTCTTTTTTCAGAAGAAGCGTTTTTAAAACTTGAATAATTATGTACGAAATTATGCACAATCTATTTTTTACTTCATCCTTCAAGATAAAATTATATTAATTTTACAATACATTAGGTCATTCATTCAGATAACCTGCATTTTATACAATGTTCTTTAAAAAATCCACTGACTTATTGCATTTTGTAAAAAGAATGCTTTATTAAAAATAACATGTATGGAAAGGGAATGGTTTGTGATTGCTATCTGTGCTATAACACGAATGAAGTAAATTTACAAATTAACACAGATTATTTTAAAGAAAGGGCTATTTCTCATCCAACAGATCTTCATTGTCCTCAATTGCAGAGGCAAAGTGGTTCAGAGCTTTGACACAAAAACCTTCAGAGTGAGTTCCATGTATTTGAAGAAGTTATTCATGTCCTTATTCCTTAACCCCCTTTTTTTGATCTTCTTTTCAATGACATAAACAAGTCGGTTGCAAGATTTCCGGGAAGAGCCTTCTTCAGAATTCTTCTTCAGAACAGTGTATGCTTGGATCTCCAATATATATTATTTTGGCTTCATTGTTGCCTTTTGTATGTAAACAATATTTGCTTCCTCATCAGGCACGTAGCTTAGATTTAAAAACTTTATCAGAGCAATTTTTGAAGTTTAGAAGTATCCAATATTTGCCAGTAATGTTCTACTCTACTGAAAGTAAGCCATGAGTGATAGGTATTGCACATGTGCAGTAGAGCAGACTCTGACTAAGCACATTACAATAAATTACTATGCACAAATTGAAAAATAAACAATTTTTTTGACTCAATAACTGGCACTAAGTACTTTTTTGAAAGTATTTCTTTTTGATTTGATGCATGCATGTCCATATAGTTAAAAGCAATGAACTCCAGCAATTCATGAAATATTTGTAGGGTGCTTAGAATATTATCAAAATTCCTCAATCAATTTGGTTGTGTGACACTGAATATTCTTCAAAGGAGCATAAAAGTTAGAAGGCTTTAAAATACAAATGTTACATGTATCAAATGAAAGTAACAGTAAAATAAAGTCAAACTACATTTTTGTCTTTTACAGAATAACAGTTCAACTACTATATGAATATTTTGGGTATTTGTAAGTAATTGCTCTGAATGTAACAAAAAAAAGTACACAGAGGTTATGTGATTTGCATAATTATAAAAGGAAAAGAGCAGTATTGAGTCAGTTACAGTCATAAATGAAAAAGAATATTGAGAAAATTGGAAAGATTATGTCCAGAGAATGCCAGAAAATAGGATAAATAAAATTATGTATCCTATTTTCAATCCAGTCCAAGAGGGAAAAGAAATATAGGACAACTTCTAAACAGATCGCATGAACAATTTTTGGACAGATGAAGAGGTGTAATCTTTCATATGATGATGATGATGACGATGATGATGATGATGATTTTGATAAAATAATGTTTAAGAACTCTTCACTGATTTGATTTATTTTCATCTAAGAACAGTAAAAATTGTACATGACATGTAGGGGAGAAGTACAATTTGCGCATGTTTTCTTGAGTTCCAGAATCTCCTTCTCATCCACACTGTCAGTTTTTATAAGTGAAATGTTTTGTCATTTCAATCATTGTTTATTTATGTAATAAATTTTTGGAGATCAGACATTAAGAAAATTTCAAAGTTTTATTACATTAAATCACAAAAACTCACTGCTATGAACAAAATATATTTCTGTTTGATATAATATGATCAGCAGCAAATCAGTAATTTTGTGAATATTATTTTCAAAGGGAACACTCACCAAAGGTAATGAATACACCACTGAGGCTTACTTTACTACATTCAACATTGTTAGTATTTCCTACATGGTATTCAACCCGTAAAAAGTTGAACTTTTAGTGATTGAATACACATGCCCTGTTTATGAGAATTATTTTCTAAACTGAATCATGTGTGTGCCAGTGCATTGCAAATACTAAATGACATCATGCAAATACTAACCATTTAATGAAATCTAAACTGAATCATGTGTGTGCCAGTGCATTGCAAATACTAAATGACATCATGCAAATACTAACCATTTAATGTTATTGCAGCTTTATTCCTGCACATCCTGCAGGGATTTCTTCCATTACTTAGCTTACCTTGAAGTGTTCCATCTTTTCATGGTGTCATTTCACAGGCATATGATCTTGCAAAAATGTCACAGTAATTCTTAACCAACTTTCCTGTTTAGCAAACCTTCCATATTCTTATTAAAGGACTCTAATTAATTGTTCCTTAAATAAGATATCCAGGTATTTTAATTTATCCTTCATTCATGTTCTTCATCTACTCCAAGGTAGTAAGTGTTGGTCAGTAGATGGTAAAAAGTACACCAATAGGCATCCTTTTGGATTATCCTATTTTAGTACAAATACGATGATACATGAATGATATAATAGAAGTATGCAGAGAAAAATGAATCAATAAACATATTTTTCATGCATAACACATCTGAATAAATTGATTGAACTAATCATTTTGATTTTATATTATAGGATTTAATCATGTATAATAAATCTGAAGATTAATTTTTGTGGAACCTTCACTAAGAAAATAATAATAATTTACTATGTCAATAAACAATCTATATTACATGACTTTTGAGAGGAGTAAAACTATCTTTTATTAAATTTATTTACTAAGTGCTCTAAAACAAAATGTTTCTCAAAATCAACTTTCTTTTTGTAGTATCCAAATGGAGTTCTGAAAACTAAATTCTAATTTTACATGTTTCTTAAATAAATAATTTAGAATGAGTTGATCTTCTGAATGACTGTCCAAAGATCATTGTTGGCTTTGCTAGCCGAATTGCTTAACTATACTCTGTGATGTCATGGAAGTTAAACAACTTGAGACACCACAGATTCCTAGATGGGGGACTGTCTTGGAATCGTGTTTACTAACAGATCCGAGCCCCTGGCCAAAGGGATAAAAGATATTGGCTGACTGCAACATGATGAGACAAAAAGACAAAAACTTGTGCCCAAATGCTAAAACTCAATGCCCAAAAGGGTTAAGAGAGATGTTTCAAAGGCACAACAATTAAATAAAAGTTAAATAAAATAAAGTAAGAAATTAAAATTAGCAGAATCTTTTGGAATTACAATTACAATTACAGAAATTACAAGTAGCAGAAACAATGCTGTAAAACATATTTTGAGGTAAATAATTCCATTGGGTTTTCATAAGACTTTTTCCTCAAACTGTCAATATTTTTCACTATCAACTTCAAATATTTCTTTCTGTACTTCATAACAAAACCATCCCTACATATCTGGAATGAAATTACTCCAAAATTTTTACAATCACACTTTCACAAGAAAAATATTTTTCATTAATAACTTGAGAAAATATTTTTATACTAAAAGAATTTATGATTAACCTGGCAGTAGGCGTGCCATGTTTTCCAATGAATTGAGGCATGGTGTGACTTAGTCACCTCGTAATAAGTAGGACGAGGAAACAGTAAATAATACACTCTTTTGTTCCTTGAGTAAATACATGTTTATTTTAAAGTTTACATTAAGAGTTTAGAACCAACAAGTGATTTATTAATTTCAATGAATTTGTTTTTTAAAACAAGCTTTACAAATGTACTTCAT
>BLKR01011698.1:0-28802 GCA_011170035.1 Teleogryllus occipitalis
GGCTGCTGGAGAGGTAGGTGAAGTACAGAGTGGTGGCGCCGCAGCTCTGGCGCACCAGCGCCAGGTAGAGCACGTCGCGGCGCGCGCAGCCGGCGGTCACGGCCTTGGGGAGCACCACGCGGTAGCCGCGTCCGGAAGACACCTCGAACACCAAGATGGCGCGCGTGGCGGCGTCGCTCACGTACACGTAGCACCGGCCGTCGGGGGAGTACTCGGCCACCACGTACTGCAGGCGCGAGGCCGCGCACGTCAGAGCCGACAGGTCGATCACCTTCACCACCTTGCCGGTACGCACGTTGATCGCCACCACCTGCGACAGAGGACATACGTGGCTGTAATGGCGCGGGCTTTCAAGAGACTTGGGAACGACTTTTTTCCTAGGGGTTTTATCCAGCCAACAGCTGGTTACCCTTGACGTCCCGATGGGACGCATATGCGACCATACACTAGACCAACACACTTTCGGGCTCCTCTGATCTGGGGTCAGCAGAACGCGAGGCCCTCCGCGACAACACAAAGTCAAGGGATAAACAATCATGCCCAAAGTGGGCTTCGAACCCGCGACCCTTCGGACCGATGCGCTGAGTTGGTACTCGCTCTTAGCCACCTCGGCCATCCAGGTCGGCGGGAACGATTGTGTCCGACGAAAACTGTTTGAACCTGGTGCGGAACCTAACGATTGTTTTGGAGGGAGTCTTCATAAATTTTTGTTAAATATTAAACATTTGTTATTGTATCGTATTGTATATAATTTTTGTAGTGTATATTACACTATACAATATTATTTTTTAAATAATTACAATTCTAACATGAATAAAAATTTAAATCAATTTTGCCAGATGAAGGACGGTAACAAACGAAAAGCCTTTTAGTGGAGGTGGAGCATGCCCCCTTGGATCCGCCACTGATCTCAACAGCGACCGTTTCTTTCTAGGGAACTCAGTAAGTTCGAGTAAGTAAGGTATAAAAGGATCAGAAAATGATTTACTATTAGTAATAGTAAACCAGGAGATTCACTTTTAGTAGGGTCTTCAAAAGATAAGTTAATGTCCATTGATTTAATAAATATTCGTTTTACATTTACCTGCTTATGTTTACCAGGAAATATTACGTTAAATATTCAGTTGATACGGAATGTAATCTGCACTAACATTATTTCATCATGTAAAGTGTTAGAATTATAACTTATGAAATATCTGCGTCACCGTGATACGAGTAGGTGTAGTAAAGAAGTGACTGTTGCAAAAATTGCACTCTCCTAAGGAAAAACGAGCTGTTATGAGAATATCCATTCAGGAGAGTATTGCCTCCCGAAATATTCGAGAGAAGATTTTTCGGAATATACTTAAAATATATTTGAAATACTAACTTGAAAAATTCGTTTGAGAACGAAGTTTGAAATAATAGATTAGGCATTTCTAATTTGCACACGACACCATTTACAGATGTAATTATTACGATCGATAGAAACCGACATTGAAGCGATTTAAAGGCAATTAATGTGTAAGCAAAGAATGCTGAATAAGCGTACCTTGGGCGGGCATCGGCGGATGGGGTTCTCGAGAGTGTTGACGATGCCGACATCCAGCACCCAGAGGATGTCGTTGGCGTCGAGGAAGATGTCGACAACGGACTGCAGCGCGCGGCAATTGCCTTCCTCCTGTTGACTCCAGCACGGGAACGGGAGCAAAGTGGCCTGCACAGCACACCGTAAGATTCTCCGTTAGACAACATAGTAGGAGGAATAACACGTAATACCAAAGAAGAGAAAATAATATGAGACATGAATCAAACGGAGAAAAATTGAAATGGGAACGAAGAATTAATGTACAAAGAGGAAAGTACAGAGAAAATATGAGAGGAAATAGCATTTCAATGACGCATGATGAAGAAATAGAGAACGAGAAAGAGAGAGAGAGAGAGAGAGAGAGAGAGAGAAAGAGAGAGAGAGAAAGAGAGAGAAAGAAAGAGAGAGAAAGAGAGAGAGAGAAAGAGAGAGAGAGAGAAAGAGGGAGAGAAAGAGAGAGAGAAAGAGAGAGAAAGAGAGAGAAAGAGAAAGAGAGAGAGAAGCGAGAAAAAATGTTAAAAGAAAAAGGAAAGAAAGACGAGAAGAAGCGTGGAAGAGAAAAGAGTGAAATAAAAGAAATGGAGAAAAATTGAGAAAAAAGAAGAATAAAACAAGAAGAAAAATGTTTCTATATTTGTAGGAACAGGTAATTGTAGCAAAAATGTGAGAAGGAAACAATATTACAATGAATGACATCTTATGCAGAGACAGGAAGAGAAAAAGAAAAAAATATTGAAAGGAAACGATAAAAGAAAGAAGGAAAAAGAAGGACGGGAGAGAATGAAAGAAAGAGGGAAGGAAAGAAGGAACAAAAGAAGAAAAGGAAGGCGGAAAGAGGGAAAGTAAGACGGAAAGAAAGAGGGAAGTAAGAAGGAAAGACAGAGGGAAGGGAAGAAGAAGGAAAGAGGGAAGAGAAGAAGGATGGAAAGAAGAAAAGGAAGATATAAAAAAAGGGAGAAAAACTAGGAAAGATAACTAAGAAACAGAAAGGTAAGAAATATAATAGCGGGCAGAAGTTTAAACTAAAACCAAACGAGAAAGAAAAGCCGGAAGTGAGGAACGAATTCCACAGACAGAAGAGAACCAAACAGAAAAGGGGGCGTGGTCGCACCTGGCAGCCGCGCGACTTGAGCGAGACGCGCGCCAGCGTGGCGGGGATGCCGGGCCGGAAGCGGGGCATGGCGATGAAGGCCTCGTCGCGGTAGATCTGCGCGCGCGTCGCGATGATGTTCTTGGCCACGTAGCGGCCCGACGACTTGAAGATGGCCTTGGTGGACGGGCACGGCCACTGG
This sequence comes from Teleogryllus occipitalis, assembly GCA_011170035.1. Taxonomy (NCBI): domain Eukaryota; kingdom Metazoa; phylum Arthropoda; class Insecta; order Orthoptera; family Gryllidae; genus Teleogryllus; species Teleogryllus occipitalis. Next base: position 2,860 of record BLKR01011698.1, read on the forward strand.
AACTCGCCGCCCGTCCACATGATGGTGCGTGTGGATTGGTCGCACGACGCCGAACTCGGCGACACGGCCCAGCAGCACGCCGCCACGGCGCCCAGCAGCAACGTTCTCATCATCCTGAGCACACACCGAAATCAGCGTCAGCACGGGGGCACCGTTTACAGGAATATTTGTCAAGGAAAAGTAAAAAAAACATCTTCAAGCATAGGGGCAGCGTTTACAGTAATATTTGGCAAGAAAAAATATTGAAAATGCAAAAAATATAGCGAAGAAAACTTTTTATTATTTTCGCTTAAATTTTTATTTCCATCGTTTCTATTATTGGTCCCAAGAAAACTGACACCTCAAAAATAATTGTCATTTTGCTGGAGGACTCTTTTAATCTGAGCGGATCCATTATTTCGTGACTAAAGACAAGTTTTTTATCTTATATATCGGCTGTCTTGTGATCTCTGTTCATGAAATATTTTCCAGTAAAAATATACTTTTATTCTAAAGGTATTTATTCACTTAATGAAAAAAGTGATAATTTTGAGATGTGCTACTAGTTTTATGAACGGATCATATTTATTTAATCCTAACCTATAAATACTATTTATTGTATATTTTAATTTCACACCTTTAATTTTGAAATAAATATGTTATTTTTATGTTTAAATAGGTAATTATTATGCAATAAAAATAAAGAGGGAGGCTTTTCTACAAGTAGCACGGGGACTTCTAATATGTTTTACTGTCACTGTGTCTACACATACGTACACACACCTTCCATTTCTCAAGAGGCCAAGCAGAATTCTTTTACATTACGACAGTTCAAGAACATTGCAGCAATCGCACTTTGCTATTTTTACGGTGTTAATTATACAGGTTTTCTGAATTTCTACCTTATAGAAATTTCTATAACTTATGGAATTCAATGTTTATCCAATTACATTACTATTGAACTGTGTGACATTCAAGCATTCCTATTTCTTATGGCGGTAACGTTATTGTTGGTCAGTTTTTCTATCGAGTAAACTTTATAGGTGTTCTAGGTCTGTGTTGTTTGGAAAATGAAACTAACTGTTCTGCCCTCGCCCTCATTTCCCTGTCAACCATTTTAGGACTCTTTCTCCGCAAATGGAAGGTCTTGAATTTCTTTGAATGCGTAGCAACATCTCTTTCTCAAGAAAATTATGGAGGGCATTTGACAAGAAAATAAGGAATTAAACTAATATCGGAAATGAATAAGAGAAAGGTTTACCAACAAACTTTAAAATGATAAAAATTAAAGTTATGAATAAAAAAATACATCTAGTAGCATACACATAATGATTATAATAATGAGTATTAGTTGGATGACACGTTCTATTGATTTTGTGTTCGTGGAATATCTGTCCTGAATGGAAATGTAAGTTGGTCTGACTTCAAAATTTAAAATGTATTGACATGTTTAGCGACATTGACGCGACATGCTAGAATACATCTACGGATACAAATTGCAATATGAGGAAATGTCAATATTCGTTCTGCTTTAAATGAATAATGAAACAATGGGGGGGAGTGAATACATTTCACATCGACGAACAAGTCATTTGTGGTACTAAGCAATAAACATCAGTAATGAAACTCGAAAAATGTTGATGATTATTATCATAACATTTGAATTGATTGTATTTACTGGAATAAGTTTTGGAATTGATTACTCCTACAAATCACTACTTGTTAATGTAGACGTAACGTTGAATTTTGAACTGTTCCGTGACTTGAAGGAGAACTGAGAGGTGATAAGGGAAGACGATCTGTTCATTGACAAAAACTTGTTTGGGAAATTAAGAACATTTTCTTTAGCTTAGAGACGGTAGGTCGTACTAGTTACAATTATTGACTTTAAAATAAATGATTGATCAGAACAATATTTATGCTATAATATTGTAATTTTTTACAACAGAAATCCTTCCCACTGTTTGTCATTCTGTGAGGCTATTAAAATTACGTTAATTACTAATTTATACATTCATTTAATGTTTATACTTTAAATGTAAGAACTATTGAAACTTAGTGTAAAGTAGGAATTGAAACTTTTACATCAACTTACTATTTTGTAATATTAATCAAGTACTTCAAAATACGATCAATAAATAATTAGTTGAATGCAGTATTTATATAACAGATTATCTTTCATAGTGGAATATACGTTTCCAATTAAAAAACATTAATTTACTTTCAATCAAAACTAAACGTAGATATGTGGCGTCTCTGTACATAAGTTATGTCAGAACACGCAAGAATATACTTTTGTAAAAAGAAAAAAAATATAATAATTCTTATGTTGAAACCGCTCAACAAAAAATGAAACATTATTTTCTGCAATTACCAACACTGAGGAATTTATGAGCATACATCTTAATATGATTCACTTCAAAATAATGAATTGAATTTTGAAATAGAGCTACTTATCAAATATAACGTCAAAATCAGACATGATGGTAAATTGTATATTATAGTTTCAATTACATATTATTCTATTGATACTCAATTTCAATACCTGAATATACATTCATTATTAACTAAAATAATAAATCGCAACTGATTGATCTATAGAAGAGGAACGAAACTATTTTCAAGATCGAAATGAAAAACCGTAATTAAAAATAATTATACGTTGATGTCATTTCGTGACTCTCTGACCGTCTGTAATCCCGATATCCGTACTTGCATTCTACGAGCCTTCAAGTAGGCTTTGCGAGTGGGGCGTGGTGGTATACTCACGTGTTGGCGAGTGAGTGAGCGAGGAGCTGGTGGTTGAATGCACAGCGGCCGAGCGGCTGCGTCTGCCCCTGCCTGCCCGCCGCGCCCTTTTATACGCGTCGCTGGCGCAACGCGGGCCTCGCGGAACGCAAACACGCGCCTGCTGAGGTTAGCGCTCGCGCCCGCGCCCGCCCCCGCTCGCCCCCGCGCACGCCACCGCCCCCGCGCTCGTCACCGCTCGCGGCGACGCTCCGAGCATTGCGGCCTTCCAAAGATGGAATGGATTGCCCTGGACCGCCGACCGTCTGTCTGTCCGTCCGTCCGTTCGTTCGTTTGTTCGATCATTCGTCCGTTCATTCGTCCGTTCATTCGTCCGTTCATTTGTTCGTTCATTTGTCCGTTCATTTGTCCGTTCATTTGTCCGTTCATTTGTCCGTTCATTTGTCCGTTCATTAGTCCGTTCATTTGTCCGTTCATTTGTCCGTTCATTTGTCCGTTCATTAGTCCGTTCATTAGTCCGTTCATTAGTCCGTTCATTTGTCCGTTCATTTGTCCGTTCATTAGTCCGTTCATTTGTCCGTTCATTTGTCCGTTCATTAGTCCGTTCATTAGTCCGTTCATTAGTCCGTTCATTTGTCCGTTCATTTGTCCGTTCATTAGTCCGTTCATTTGTCCGTTCATTTGTCCGTTCATTTGTCCGTTCATTAGTCCGTTCATTAGTCCGTTCATTAGTCCGTTCATTTGTCCGTTCATTTGTCCGTTCATTAGTCCGTTCATTTGTCCGTTCATTTGTCCGTTCATTTGTCCGTTCATTAGTCCGTTCATTAGTCCGTTCATTAGTCCGTTCATTTGTCCGTTCATTTGTCCGTTCATTTGTCCGTTCATTCGTCCGTTCATTCGTCCGTTCGTTCGTCCGTTCGTTCGTCCGTTCGTTCGTCCGTTCGTTCGTCCGTTCGTTCGTCCGTTCGTTCGTCCGTTCGTTCGTCCGTTCATTCGTCCGTTCATTCGTCCGTTCATTCGTCCGTTCATTCGTCCGTTCATTCGTCCGTTCATCGTCCGTTCATTCGTCCGTTCATTCGTCCGTTCATTCGTCCGTTCATTCCGTCCGTTCATTCGTCCGTTCATTCGTCCGTTCATTCGTCCGTTCATTCGTCCGTTCATTCGTCCGTTCATTCGTCCGTTCATTCGTCCGTCATTCGTCCGTTCATTCGTCCGTTCATTCGTCCGTTCATTCGTCCGTTCATTCGTCCGTTCATTCGTCCGTTCATTCGTCCGTTCATTCGTCCGTTCATTCGTCCGTTCGTTCGTCCGTTCATTCGTCCGTTCATTCGTCCGTTCATTCGTCCGTTCATTCGTCCGTTCATTCGTCCGTTTCATTCAAACCGTTCATTCGTCCGTTCATTCGTCCGTTCATTCGTTCGTTCATTTGTCAGATTCATTTGTCCGTTCATTTGTCCTGCATTTACATCCGTTCATTAGTCCGTTCATTTGTCCGTTCATTTGTCCGTTCATTTGTCCGTTCATTCGTCCGTTCATTCGTCCGTTCATTCGTCCGTTCATTCGTCCGTTCATTCGTCCGTTCATTCGTCCGTTCATTCGTCCGTTCATTTGTCCGTTCATTCGTCCGTTCATTCGTCCGTTCATTCGTCCGTTCATTCGTCCGTTCATTCGTCCGTTCATTCGTCCGTTCATTCGTCCGTTCATTCGTCCGTTCATTCGTCCGTTCATTCGTCCGTTCATTCGTCCGTTCATTCGTCCGTTCATTCGTCATTCGTCCGTTCATTCGTCCGTTCATTCGTCCGTTCATTCGTCCGTTCATTCGTCCGTTCATTCGTCCGTTCATTCGTCCGTTCATTCGTCCGTACATTCGTCCGTTCATTCGTCCGTTCATTCGTCCGTTCATTCGTCCGTTCATTCGTCCGTTCATTCGTCCGTTCATTCGTCCGTTCATTCGTCCGTTCATTCGTCCGTTCATTCGTCCGTTCGTTCGTCCGTTCGTTCGTCCGTTCGTCCGTTCGTTTCTTCGTCTGTCCTTTCATTCGTTCGTTAGTCCGTTCGTTCGGCCGTTCGTTCGCCCGTTCGTTCGCCCGTTCGTTCGCCCGTTCGTTCGCCCGTTCGTTCGCCCGTTCGTTCGCCCGTTCGTTCGCCCGTTCGTTCGCCTGTTCCTCCGTCCGTCCGATCGTTCGTTCACCTGTTCCTCCATCCGTCCGATCGACAGTTCACCTGTTCCTCCGTCCGTCCGATCGTCCGTTCGTCCGTTTGTTCGCTCGTCCGTCCGTTAGTTCGTCCGTCCGTTCGTTCGTCTGTTCCTTCGTCCGTCCGATCGTCCGTTCACCTGTTCCTCCGTCCGTTCACCTGTTCCTCCGTCCGTTCGTTAGTTCGTCCGTCCGTTCGTTCGCCCATTCGTTCGGCCGTTTGTTCGTCCGTTCGTTCGTCTGTTCATTCATTCCTCCGTCAGTTCATCCGTTCCTCCGTGCGTTCGTCTGTCGATCCGTTTGTTTGTTATTCATTCCTTAACAACCCTTAAACCCCTCTATTAAACCCCTTCCTTCATCGTTTAGGGCAAGTGAATTGTCATTCGCCTATCTTCTCGGCCTCACATTGATGAATTCGATACTACTTTTAAAACTGTTTGAAAAGTCGGATACGCCACAATAGGCTATTACGCTTTTATCACAATCATTTATGAGATTGGTAAAGGAAATAATTTTATTCATAGTGCCCTCGCCGTTCGTCGCCCCGCTCCGCTCCATTCCACCACACTCGGACTTATTGCCTCGCACGGCCCCACACCAGTTTCGGCCCGCTCCTACCGGCTCTAACACATTCGCTACAATCATCGTAGATATGATCAGCTTGCATTGAATTGCACTGAAGTTCCGGAAATTCCTAGTAACAAAAATTGAAATGCATTATCACTTCGCGTTGGGAGATGACTGTCAAATTGGTATGATACGATCGTAGAACTACTTATATCTCAATTAATTTTCATTTATTTACAAGAGAATGAGTTGAAACTAGTGGTGCTAAAACAGCATGTCTGAAACATGTTTTTTACAAAGAATTTGCCTTAAATTCAAGCAGAAGTTTTGAAAAAATACTCGTTTTCAAAACATTCTACGTTACCTTTTTTAAAGATCCGATTTTTTGAACAGTTTAATTTAAGACAAAAATCTCTATCATCAATTTTGTGGTTTTTCAAATGATTTTTTTAAATTGTTGAAAATTTAGAGTTTGCCGAAAATTGAACAGTTTTTATACCGTTACTTGAAGAGGTTTGTTTTTGTACGTGGCGAAAACTTAAAGAAATTGAAGCCGTTTAAAAAATGTTTAAAATTGCCTATATTTCATGCAAAATTACTCAAAAACTACTTATATTTCTAAAAATTGATTATGACCGTATTTAAATATGTCTTCATAACAGATTTCATTCAAGAAAAATAACTCTGTCTTCATTATTCTCAATGTAGGAATTTCCTGAAAAAATTGAACTTTTCCAATTTTCGAAAAATTATGGACTTCAACGAAAATGAGTCCTACATTGTTCTCTTAAGCGTCCTTTACCCTACCAGAGGACACATTTTAATACAAAATTCGAGTCATTTTGGGGAAAAAGTTTGAAAATGTTTTTGAGCCTTCATAAGTAGTACCCCCCTCAAATCAAAATGTCCGTTTCAAAGTCGCAGGAATATAAATTTTGCAGAAAATGGACTGAAAGATTTTGGCACTAGATTTGACTACAGACAGGGACAAACAGAGGCAGACGTTCCGCCGTCAATCAATTTGTCGGTATCAAGGACTCACAAAACATGGATTGTGACTACACAAAGTGTTAGAGAAAGTAATTTACTATCTATAGGAGGAAGATTTATCTATTTTTTCCTTTCCGGAACACGGCAATAAGTGTTTTTTTTGTCAAAATTCTGTTTTTGGATACACGGTTACAATTCTTACTCTTCTTAGAAAGGGAGAGAAAATAAATAAGGCGAAAAAGTAAAATGAGTAATTGCTCTGAACGTCTCGATTATTATTATTATTATTATTATTATTATTATTATTATTATTATTATTATTATTATTATTATTAACAACAACAACAACAACAATAATAATAATAATAATAATAATAATAATAATAATAATAATAATAATAATAATAATAATAATAATAATAATAATAATAATAATAATAATAATAATAATGTCTATTACTGGCGAGGCTCAGGCCGTAATGCCTACTCTTCCGCCTATACACTTAAATATTTACATTTACATAATTACAATTGAGGCGTTCGGGCAGAAATAGTGATAACTGACATTTCACGTTACTTACAAAATTGCAACGATCGTATTAGTGGAAGTGTGCTACACATAACTAATGAAACATAAATTGTGAATGTATTTCCATTGTCAATTTTCTGTATTCTAAAACTAACATGATATAAAGAGACCCCATGTTTTTATTTACAAGAGAGCCGTGGTAAGTTAATAATTTTACTTTCGGAAAATGTCAGAAATTCTCGAATACCCGAATGCCTCAACTGTAAACAAATTTAAAGAAAAAGGAGGGCATATTTTACATTTATATCTGAGATGCAAACCTAGGGACCATCCTGGCATACGCCTTAAGCGATTGAGTACACCCAGGAAAACCTCAATCAGGATGGCGGCTTAGGGCCGTAACACATATTGGTGTTTCAACAAGAATAAAAACCTCAACTCTGCCTGGGATGGGCGCTGCGGAGATCGAGTACCTCAGTAGCCTCCGTTGTCGGTGCCCAGCCGGGAGAAGGAGGGTTAGATTTATTAGATTTTATTGTTAATTCTGCAATTAAGTATAGTAACTTGGTGGCAGAATATCTTAATCTTACATGTATTAAACTTACATTCACTAACAAAAAGTTACAAAAAAGGAATTAATTAAAAAATAATAATAAATAGTACATACCATCACCACGCAAACCTTACTCCACTTCACTTCACTGCACAACACTTAACTGTGACGCATTTCTTTCGCATTCCCTTCCCTCCACTTCACTTCACTTCACTTCACTTCATAACACTACACTGCGCTGCACTCCACTGCACTGCACTACATCAATAATAATAAAATGATAACAATAATAATAAAGGTTTCATTTCAGGTCAAATTAGCTCCCTACTCCTGAATAAAACAAAACTCTCATCAGAAAACCACACAGAGCTTCGTCATAGTGTGTCTACCCGAGAAAGAAAAATGAAACAACGAATAAAGAAAAATGGAGTAATGAGAAAAGGGACGTGGAATGTTAAATCCTGAGATAGAAGAGTCAGGAAATAATATGGAGATAGTAGAGAAGAAATTGGGCAACACACTAAGATTGATAGTACGAAAGACCAGGAATGACAGTATAAGAAATCAGGATATAAGAAATTAATGTAAAATAACTTATAATACCAAACTTGTGAAAAAAGGGAAAAAATAATGGAATAACCTCATCATACGACTGGGTGGTGATCGACTGGTGAAGAGTGAGAGGTATATGATGACGTTAGAAAGAAGAAACCCTGGAAGGCTGGAGAAAAGATGGATAGATATATGCAGTTTACATTTAGTGATTCCTCGGGATGAATCGTGAAGAAAATAAAGCGTACAACCTAAATAGAAGAAGTAATGAAAAACCTCGTGGTATCTCCCCCAATGGAGCACCGCCTCTGTCGGGATGGCTATGAGCTCTCGACTTCTCTCCCTACAAATGTGTAGTGCATGTGAGTGTAAGATGATGTGAGTTAAGACGAGGAAGAGGAAGGAAAGATCGCGCGTGGACGATGGGCCGCATGTTAGGGTTTTGCTCCAGCATTCGCCTGGTGTTGATCGAAAAACTACAGATCAGAGCTGCCGACTGCTAGATTTATCCCCTAGACAGATATGAATCCGACCTAACTATTTAGCTAGTGTCGATAACCCGACTAACTAAAAAGTTAAAACACTAGTGTCTACACCCGGACTCGAATAAAGTTGGAGAAGAAACAAATTATAACTTGCACAATAAACATAGTCTCTACACGATGTTTAATAATAAATGTTTTGCACTTCTAGATCATGTAGATTGTCACTTTTTTTCGAAATAACATGTGGTTACAAAATTCCTATAATGAAGTTACATATATTGGCCCCTGATTTATAGGCAAACCTTCATGCGTTGGTGTTGTGCAGGAACAAGAAATAGTCTCATCCCAAAAGTCTTATCATGCAAGTATTTAGGCATTCACCTAGATAGTAAATTAGGGTGGGAGACGCATATAAATCAGGTAGTAAGAAAAACGTGGAAGGCCTTGCATTTTGTAATGCGAATTCTAAAGAAAAGTTCTGCAAAAACCAAAAAATTAGCATATCTTTTGCTGGTTCGCCCTCTCATGGAATACGGAGTGGCATGTTGGGATCCATACAGAAAGTCGCACCGGAAACATCTAGATAGAATACAGAGGAAAGCGAATAAATTTACCTATAGAACTAACGCAATAAAAAAAAAAGTCATGAGAACCTCTAGAAACGAGAAGAACAAGGGCGAGGCTTTGCGCTCTTTATAAATCGTACGTAGGTCAACCAGCTTGGAAGGAAATTCAGGTTCGACTAGAAAAATCAAATTGTTTTGGCCGAAGCGATCACACACACACACAGCATGCGAACAAGGAAACAAAATTCAGATCTTGCGAATTTTCCTTCTGTAACAGAACAATCAGAGATTGGAATAGTTTAGCCGCAGCAATTTTCAAAGATTTTCCTCTAAGTGCCCGAAGTTTTAGAAATAAGTTAGAACAAGATGAGAGTAATAGATATTAAATGAGTAAGTGCAGTGAAGTGCTCGTCAGTGTAATTCAAAGCAAAACATTGTTGTGTAGTGCAGTGAAGTGTAGTGATCAATGCATTTAAAAAATATAATTTAGTCAATATTTATGTAGTTTGTTTTAGTATCAGTTTAGCTGTAGTTTTAGTGTCACCAACATATAATTATGGATATCATGACAGTTCAATTAATTGTTATAATATTTAATATTAGTGATAGTATGATTATTGCCTTCTCTTGTCTTGTACTGTACTCCTTTTTTAATTATTTTTATTAGTATTATTATTATTAGTATTAGTATTGTTGTTGTAATTATTGTTATTTAACTGCCACCGAGTCATACCCAATTGCAGTTCAAATAAGTGTATGTATATGTTTAGTTTGGTAGCATCAGAATGTGATCTGCCAAACACCAATGCATAATGGGTTGCTTACCGATTAGGGGTAAATCACACATTTTTGTAACAGATTTTCCATCACATTGGTAAAAAGGGATCGTCGACCCCTCGATATGCCCTAGGTCTTTGTAACATTTATGATACTCTTTGCATGTGGTTGATTACATTCCACCATATATCATCGTAGAAAAAATACATATTGTGGAGAAAAGTATTTTTCTTACGCTATCTTGATGGATTGTTTTTGTTTCGACTGTTCGATTTCTGCAAGGAAACTCAATATTAACTTACATAAAACAATGCTTTCATGAATTGAAAATAAAATTTCATAATATGATGATATGTATGTCTATTTGCATGGTAAGAACATGATGTCATATAAAAGGAACGCAAAAAAATGACGTTCCACTATATTACACAAGTAAATGCGTTTTTTATCTGACGTTGTGCATTTTCAGTGAACAAATAAGAGATGAGACTAGAGATGAGACTAGATGATATAGTTCTTCGTGTATGTCTAATATCGTTGGTATTTATAAAATGATTTTTTGTTCAATTCAAAATATGATAACGATTTCCTGACCATACATTGATCATACTGATGATATCTGGATGATAAGGGAACAATTGAGCAATCAAAGAGCATTACATAATTAATTATAAAAAATCTTATTTTCTCCGTGTTCAGTATTGCAATCCGGTTTGTTTTTTCTAGTTAGGCAAGAAAGCTCCTGTCTCTACTCAACCTACCGGTCTTTTGTAGTAAACGTTCGAACTGCACTGTTAATGGTTCCCCCACAAAATTAATCTCGTTTAAGAGGAGTTTGACAACAAAAATATGAAAACCTTGACGTTTTAAAAACTTAAGCTAGTTAAATTATTGAGACGTTCCTGAACACAGTGATATGGATTTTATTGCAAAATTCGATGTAGAAGTGTTTTTTTCTAATGTTTAAATGTCTCTCTGCAAAAGGTGGGTGTTATGAGTCATTTGTTATGATTTTCTTGATAATCGTATGATCAGTTTATCTTAATGTCTGTAAACTTATGCCAATGTCACAATTGTTACTTCTTTATTCTTGTAGTTTTGTGACATTGGTTTGTATACATCTGTTCTCGGTGTTCGTGAGGTTAGAAGTGCGGTTTTCTCGGGAAGTATACCTTGTTAGAAAAATGTCGTCTAAAGAGGTAAGATTTAAGCAGAGGAGAGTAGTTTTATTAATAACGAAGAAAGGGAACTGATTGACACTGGGATGTGAGAAAATGTATTTAATAGTTACATTTAACTTTAACATTCGTTCCTGAAAAATATATTTGTTACCCATATGGCCCATTTTTTCAAATTCTCTTTTATTAATGATAAAAATATGACATTTTCAGGATAGCTGTGTGTAAATATGCTTCAGCTACTTAACCAAAAAATGAGGTACATAACAAAATTGTTAGAATTATGGATTAATTCCTAATGGCCTAATTTTTAAAATTATTTTCATTTATGTTTTAATATTCTGTAAAACGTTCATTTATGGTTTAATATTATGTAACTGTTTTATAATATCCTATTCAAATAATTCTAGTTAAGTATACTAACGAATAGTCAAAGAAAGTACCGTAAAAAAATCAAAGTTTTAAGTAAAGTAGTTTCTGAAATAAAGGGTCAGAAATATAGTCAACTTTACATAGGTTACAAAGGGCCGTCAGACGTCCCTTAAAGAAGTAGGGTTGTGTAAATGTTGTGAAAGTCGCGCGTTCTGTTTCCATAAAGATTACCCAAAATTGATGATTACCCAATATTGATGCAATAATTCTGTTGCTGTGGTTCGCCTGCTTTTATGTCTTTTGCTTACTAATAATATATGTTGTATATTATTATTGTTGTATAATTATTACAATATTTTTAATGTATAATATTTATTGTAATATTACTATTGCATGATTATTATTGTAGTATTGTTGTTGGATTATCATTGTATTATTATTATTATTATTATTATTATTATTATTATTATTATTATTATTATTATTATCATCATCAAATTCTGCTAGCAGTTTCCGTAACTATTTGCAGAATAAATTTATCTACCTCTCTGTCTATTTAAGATTCCTCGAGCATGGCAACATTGCCTTGTATAAGGCCTTCTGGTTCAGACTCTGTGTGCCCAGTCAATTGCACGGTTGGCTCACAGCTGACGTCACAATATGTAACATCGCCAGCGCCACGCAGCAAGGCATGCCGAAATCATGCGTCTGGCCTCCGAACGCAGTTGGCGGCACATCAGCTTTGTTATTAGCATATTCTCAATCAAATTTTCACAAACAAAATAAATTATTTAATGAAATTTCAATCTTTTGAATATTTATTTGGCCACTTTATATACCTGACGAAGTTCAAAGATAGTTTCCTCAAAAATCTCGGCGTAAAATTGGAGTCTTGATGTTCGATCATTGCCCGAATTTTGGAATAAAATTACAATGAGATATATAAATAGATAGATTTGGTTTATTTAGCATTTTCGGGTATTTATTACATAAAATTCATATTTACATAAATTGTTTACATCTATAGGTATACTCTATGAACTATTTACAAAATTAATTTTCAACTTTTATGTATTTAATAATTTGTCTTTTAAATTCCTGAAGTTGTTCATAATTTCTTATTTCTAACGGTAATTTATTGTATAATTCAAATCCTTTATCAAATAGCCTATTTTTGGTCTGTGTAGTTTTACTGAAATTAAATACTAAATTTGGTGCTTGTCTTGTTTCCTTTGCTTTATCTCTGACTCTTTGGATTTTGTTTTTATTAAATTTCCTGTTATCTAATGTTTAATTAATTTAAAAATAAAAATTATCGTCTTAAAATGAATTCTCTCTTTTATTGACATACATTTTATAGTGTCTAGCATGCATATCACTGGAGTGTACCTATTGAATTGAATGATTACCCACAGGCTCTATTCTGTTGTTTCTGAAGTTTTTTTAATTTCAGTTTTGTGGGCTTCAGTTAGTATTGTTAGACAGTAATCAAATGTGGTGCAATTATGAATTTATATATGCAACATTTTGTATATCCAGTCATACATTGTCCAATATATTCTGTTTCAAACATTAATCTTTTTTCCTAATTTCTTTATTATGTACTCTACGTATTATTTAAAAGTTAATGTACTAACGATACATATTCCTAAATATTTCATTTTATTTACCTGTTGTAGTATATTCTTTAAGCCAATGGTAAATAATTAAGTTTCTCTTACTTTTATGTTTTTTCCACTATATAAAATAAAAAATTTAGTATTTCCAAAATTGATTATTAATTTATATACCCCTAACCATTCTTGTATTTCATAGTCTGTTGGGGTCCGATAGAACGTGGTAGTTTGAGGCAATGTGGTATGGGACGGGGTGGAGCGGGGTGGAGCGGGGTGGAGCGGGGTGGAGCGGGGTGGAGCGGGGTGGAGCGGGGTGGAGCGGGGTGGAGCGGGGTGGAGCGGAGTGGAGCGGGGTGGAGCGGGGTGGAGCGGGGTGGAGCGGGGTGGAGCGGGGTGGAGCGGGGTGGAGCGGGGATGAGCGGGGAGGAGCGGGGTGCACCCACTTTCGTACCCATATAGGTATATCTGTAAAAACTGTTATAGTTATTTTCTTTATTCATTAGCAATTAAAAAAGGTTCTCTAGCGATTCAAAATACATTTGATGTTATGAAATTAAATATCTCCAATATTTTGGTAACTTAAACCACATGTACAACGGAATTACGTTTACAAACCACATGTTTCAAATAGTTAAGAAAGGTAATTACTTGTCATTCAGATCATGAATTATTTCGCTTCAACCTGCAATCACACATCGCGTACACTGGTTACGCATGCCATGAAATAAAAATCTGTGTAACAACTTTTACACTTCCTGATGACAGGACAGAAGTAAACCTGCCACACCCAGCTTTCGCTGAAGTAAGAATCGAACGCTGCTCCAGTTTTACCTTGCCGGTTTTCAGCGTTGGTTGAATTCCATTTTCTCTGGTAAAGCGACATCGGCATAAAATGTCAATGAACTTTTACATAAAACCTAAAATACAACACAATAATGAAGGCAAGTAAAAATAGGTAGTTGATGGTAGAAATATTTTTTTAAAGAATTTCCATCTGAATAGTGATTCACTTTTATCTGACTGAAGGGTGTCGCAATAATGGAACAAAGAAGAGAGGAAAGAAAAAAAATCACCATAAGATTAATAATAAATCAAACATCATAATTCTTCATAAATAAAAAAATGCATTGCATTCAAGTGATACGTCCAACTAAATATTTCTTATAGGGTAAACAATGAGTGTGTAGACGTTTCACAACATCTTTCAAAATATTAATGAAAATAAGCGTTAAAATTCTCGTAGATTCAGAAAATTGTGACCAAAGACAACGTAAATCACAGCGAATGGGTCATTTTTTACGAAAATAAATTGCTGATCGATGTTCATTTAATTAAAAAGAGAGTGATATTTATTTACAATTGTTGTAATACCGGTGTGTTTATATTAACAAAAATGATTTGCATTTATTTGTACAATAATGACTACCGTGTTCAACAAATAAAGAAGAAACCACAACCTTATTAATAAAATATTATTGAAATCAAATCTGATTTAAATGAAACATATTTAAAATTCTTATAAATCAATTTTTTCATTCTAACAGGAAAAGAATTGCAATCCAAAAGAGTTTGAAAGCCGAAACAGGTAAGTTATTTGAAGCGGTTTGATGCCTTGCTTCCCATAATTCCCTACATTAAAGTAGTTCAACTTTTACATAACTTCACTCATCATGAACATTCTCACGACCGGCGCAGAAAGTGATGGCTCTTCTCCATCTCATCAGCGAGAGCACCGGGCGATGAGGTCGACGTCCCAGCCAGACCCGAGCTCCCGCACGAAAACTAATTGAGAAATGGCCGGGCGGGCGGGAGGAAGCGATATCGACAGGCAGCGAAAAATCACCGGGCGTCTCCCTGACTCCCTCTGCTCGAGGCGAGCGCCCGCAAAAAGGAACACCGGACGACAGCGCTGCGCAGCCCTGCGCCCTCGATATTCCACAAAGAAAATCATGGCCTCCTATGACGGCCGATGGACGAGCCTCGTTGCGCTTCGGTTGCTTCCGCACCGCGGCGCCACTGTCGCTGCTCCAGGGAGGAAATCTGTGATGCGAGGGCTGTAGAGAATGGAAAGGATTTGGTTTGGTTTGATTTTTTCGTGTTCCCGGGCGCGTCAACTGCTTCGGTCATTAGTCCCGTTAGTGTGGTGCATGTTTTTTCTCGGGAGATGGCGGTGATCTTCCCCCGCTGGATGGCGAGATCCGGCGCCGACCTACTGTCAGGTAGTGGGGTTTCCCCCTAACCAGGACTCTCCCACCAGCGGGGTACCGCCCCAGCCGGGACAAGCTCTAAGCTACCGACCGGTCTCCCGGAATATGTGGTAGAGTAGTGTATGTTAGTGTAAGTGTGTGTGTAAGGGGGAGAGGATAGGACAAGGAAGAGGAAGGGCAGATCGCGCGCGGTACGTGGCCCGTTTGGTAGGGTACTGTTCCGGCATTCGTCTGGTGTTGATCGGAGAAACAACGGAAAACTACCGATCAGAGCAGCCGGCCGCTAGAATTCTCCTCCAGGCAGCGACTGAAGAGAATGGAATAGAGAACGTCGTAAGAGAGGACGAAAGAAGAAAGGACGAAAGAAGAGATGATTAAATAATTGAAAGTTGTGGATTATGTGTGTATTATTTTGAAGGATCCGATTGAAAGGTAATGTTAACGCGATTTGGTTGAAGTAATTGAAAGTTGTGGATTAAAAGGTAATGTTAACCCGATTCAGATCTAATAGTTGTATAAAAAGTACTTCAATATTGAAAGCGGCATATGAGAAATTTGTCGTAGCTTATTGTATTTTTAGCAACATCAAGCTATAAATGGATCCACATATTGCGAAAGAGGGGACCTTTGGAGCCCGCCGCTTAAATTTTAATTCAATTGAAGTACTGGATAATTTTGTTAAATTAATATTTTGAATCTTAGATTTATATTCATATTTACTTATGTTAAACAACCCGAATAAAAGTTCTACACTCGAAAATAACTTTTCGCAACAATTTGTATTTAATATTAAAGGCAAAACTTATTACATTTTTTTGTTAAATAAAGACGGTTGCATATTCATAACATGTTATGATGTAGTTTAGTACATTGCTAAGACTTAAAATATTACGATTATTACAAAACTTTATTCTAAGTTGTCAGTTTTTGAGCGAATAGTCAGGAATTTTCTTTTACTTACAGCCAAAGACGCTGTAAGAATTCAAATTCTAACAAACATAAAAAAATCTTTATAGTATTGAAAGAAAAAGCACATTATAAACAACATAATTGATTCTCAGGTTCCTAAAAATATACAACTTGTAAAAGCGAAGAAAAGAACTATCTTTGGTGTGTTTTTGAGCCCCCTTCCTTGGTAATGTTAAAGATGTTAAAGATGTAAGGTTAAACATGTAAAAAATCTTAAGTGTTTATTCAACTTTTGACAACCAAAGCTGTGGAGATTTACTTTTTCAATCAATATGAACCACGTTAATTATGTTTCATTTATTAAAATGTTTATGAATATTGTTAACAAGTAAAAAAAAACTTGATTTAACTCGAAAAAACTTCATTTAATCTACTGAAATCAAAACTCGCTTCGACTTTATAGAATAAACAACGTTATTTATTAACGAGCTCCTTTTACATGGAAATGCTTTTAAAGCAGCGTAGTAATAATTGAGACTTCGTTGAATAATAGAAGTGTATTCGTACCGTTTCGTACGGGGTCGATGCTGAAAAAAAGTTTTCAACGTCAAGGCTATCCGTAGGAAATCATTAGTTTTTTGGTTCTTTTGTGAAGAAGACTCCCCTTTTTCGCCTATTCTGCTTTGCGTTTCTGATGCTCGCATTAGCGTTTTTGCCTCTTTATTCATAAATTCCCCGAGACCTTCGGCGCTTTTTCCGCATCGTAGCTCATTTGTTTCTGTTCTCGCTCGCATGGCTCACTTAAAACAGAAGAGCATCGTCTCTCGTTCGGTGCTGGCGCACCGCCAAGAGCCAGCTAGGTACCTTTGCGCAGTAATTTACCTTTTGGATACTTTGCCTGTCGTTCGCAGAGCGTCGAATACAGCGCTTATTTTGGGAGCAGTATTTGCATAGTTTGCATTTTCTGCGTCAGTTGATACTTTCAATCTACAATTTTAAGATGTACTGTATTTTAAATTTTTAAAAAGTAAATTTAGTTATATGCTAGCCATTCTTTGAAATTCAGTTGCTCTCATTTTAGTGTCATCTCTTAATTTTCCCTCGAATTTCTCTTCCTTCCACACACACTTGCTAGACACACTTGTTATGATGGATTTCTGTATTGTCTTATGAACTTTCTAATGGATTAGTTTCATGTGGATACTTTCACAGGTGGTTTATGACTCATAAAGTTTCATTCCGTAATTTATTAAAAATGATTAATTGAAATTGTAAAGATTTTCAGAGAATTTTAGGATTTATGATATCTTCCATATAAGTTTTAAAGATGATTTATAACTAAACAATTGCTGGCAAATATTGTTTCCACCTATTTTCGCTTGGTAAGGAAGGTAATGAAAAACGTATTAAAGCATAGAATCATCCGCTTTCTCATTCATGCTTATTGACAGCATAACAACTTGCTGAACAAGAATTTCCTTCTGACCTTTAACAAGGACAGGATCAAATGTTTCAACGGAATGCTCAATACGCTTTCTAACAAAAATTGTTATAGATGTAAAAGCCGTATTAAATGGCTTATCGAAGAAGTAACGAATAAGCCAAATTATCAAATTGTTGTGGTGCCTCGTTAACCATACTTCTCTTCTTTTTTGCTTGACTAATAACACATTATAAAGTAGATTTCTTACTTCTTTTACGCAAATAGTGAAATTACATAATTTCAAACCGAGTTTATGATGACAAGAAGAATCAAGTACATCCATATTAAATGAGATACCGCGTAATCGCTTATTGAATCGCACAAAATGTTACTTGATCGTACGCATACCATAAATAAACCTAATAAAAGGTGAAACGAATTTCCATATTTCCTTGCAAGGTTTCCACTATTTCAGCAATCATACATGAAGAACAAACATTCTATTCATTATTTATAGTAAGCAGGGACGTATAAAAAAGCTATATGAAGAAAACGCTGAGACGACATGAATCAACACACCTCAGTGCGTTGAGAACGATTCCAAAAACTGTTGTACGTTTCAACGAATTCGTATTAAGAAATAATGCATGCAAATTTTACGAAAATTACTTTGGCACACTCATTTCAAAATTATATTCGAACTCCAAAAACTTACTTTCTGTATTACTAGATACGTAAATAACTTCAACAACAATTAAAAAAATGAAAACGAACGTTTTCTTCTGATGCCAAAGCCAAAAATCTTGATACAATTTTAAAAAATATTCAAAAATAACCCTCGATTAATAGTGGTTCCGGGCGCGTCAACTGCTAAGATCATTAGTTCCATAAGTGTGGTAAGTATATTTTCCTCGAGAGATGGTGGTGGACTTCTCCCACTGGATGGCGAAGTCCGGTGCCGACCTACTGTCGGCGCATGATCTCCGGGTTTTCCTCAACCAGGTATCTCCCACTAGTGGGGCACTGCTCCAGCCGGGACAAGCTCTAAGCTCTCGACCGGTCTCCCGGCATGTATGGTAGCGTAGTGCATGTTAGTGTAGGTGTATGTAAGTAAGGGGGTGAGAACAGGACAAGGAAGAGGAAGGAAAGTTCGCGCGCGGTCCGTGTCCCGTTTGTTAGGGTACTGCTTCGGCATTCGCCTGGTGTTGATCGGAGAAACCACAGAAAACTACCGATCAGAGCAGCGGGCCACCAGAATTTTCCATACTGAGACTGAATACGACCTAGCTGAGAAACTGGTGTCGAAAATCCGGCCACCGTCGGGACTCGAACATAGGACCTCCCAAGGCACTCAGTTGATGCCCTGAGCGACCTCTCCTGGTGTAACCCACGAATCAGCTGAAGTCTCTTCCTGCTGAACATTCCGTTGGCCGTTGGCAACGTGCTTTTCATGATCACACGCGCGGCCCTGCGAGTCTGCAAACGCTTCCCTCGAGGCCTGCGGTGTCTCGGCGCTCGCCGCTACAACAGACCTCGCAGACAAATGCCGGCGCAAACAAACAGGCGCGTGCCAGGGGACTGTGCGCGTTGCTGAGTCGCCGCCGCCGCCGCCAAGGGCAGGCCACGCGCCACACCTCGCCGACTCAGCGGCGGTTGAATGAAGAAGGCCTTTCAGGGGTAGGGTCGGCAAAAAAACAGCGATGTTTTTAAAACATCGATGTCAGTGGCGAATCCTGAACGTTATATTATACTTGGGGTTTTATAACTTGGCGGCTGAGGGTAGTATCTCCAAGATACTATCCTCAGCCGTCACGTTATAATGACAATAATGGAGTGTGATAACCAAGTGATAATGGAGTGTGTTAATGATCCAGAAGTTACTGATTTGTGTAATTGTCTTCTAGAACAATTATTAAGGACGGAATTTCATAGTATTGGGATTTCAGAAAAGCTCAAAATAAATGACAACGGTTGAGGTAGCTTACACAGACAGGTACACTTATATTCGGGTTTTTCTAACGTGGCGGCTGAGGGAATTCGGCACGACTTTTTGCGTCTTTCTTGGTTCTGCCGCAAGATGTCGCATGATCGCGACCCTATCAAGCAGTGATGCAAATTAAGCTACTCTAGCTGCAGGACTGAGAATGACTCAAACTGTCGGGCCGAATTCCATCTTGGAGATACTACCCTCAGCTGCCACGTTAGAAAAACCTGAGTATAAATATACTGGACTTTATGGAAGCTACCTCTCTCGTTGTCTTTTATTTTGAGCTTTTCTGGAATCTCAATACTATGAAATTCCGTCATTAATAATTGTTATATAAGACACACAAATCAGTAACTTCTGGATCATTAACACACTCCGTTTTCACAAAAAATTGAGAGAAGCGTAATTTACGAACGACCAGAGGAGGACTCTTTACCGCAACATTTTGCGGTGCCTACTTACCGTCCAGAAGCGCAATCTTCCCTCTCCCCGCCCTTGAAACATGAGGAGTCATAGGTTATCGCGATTGGCATGCGGTTCCTTCGCCTGCGCTAGCGAATTCTGTGAACAGCATTACGAACTGTTTGGAACTTCTCACTCTATCGCACTTCATAGCGCTTGTGGATGCGGATGACTGACTGACTCTCGGTAGCAAAACAGAGTTATTTGTTCGCATCAGTTTTAAAGATTTCAAAATCACAATAACTTTTTAGAGGATTACCAAACTTATGAAATATTTATTATACACTTGGAATTACTAGCTATATCGGCGGTTTACGCGGTGTATCGGAGAATTTGTCACTGATCGATGTTTTCCACCAGAAACATCGATATATTAACATCGATATTTTGCTTTCAATGTTTTCTTTACATTGAAATTTTTTTACAAAAATATTGAGGTTTTTTCATTTTTTAAATAAAGGGATTGAAGCACGTTGTAGAGAAGCAGCAATCCATAGCAATATCGTTGTTTTCTGCCATACTCCTTATCACGCTACCCATTTCGCTTGTGCAATCCGAGGGAATTTTAGGTGGTTTTACTTCGATGGTGTATGAATGGAAGTGATTAAAAGGTAAAGTAGCGAAACACGATGTTATTTATTGTTAATTTTATTCTTTACATTTGATAATCATTTTTATTAACACACTACTAACATGCTGTTAACCAAACTATAAATTATTACTATAATTTTATATTTACTGTGATTAAAAATGGATAAGATAATAGCATGTTTATTAGTCTATAATTATAACATCGATGTTTTAAACATCGATGTTTTTATTGATATCGAAAACCTTTTAGCAATGTATCGAAACATCGATATATCGATGTTTGGGTAAAATTTGCCATCACTATTCAGGGGGCTCTGATTAAGACAATTCACGCACGTTGTAGCAAAACCCATGAAGTAGGAATAGAATTAAACTAGACTCACTGAGAGTGCTGCTGCACCGGAATAATTTGAAGGCTCCATTGTAGTAGAGTGTACATGTGTGTAGAGTGTACATGTGTACCACATAGACATCGTTGCGATTGTGATAGGAGCAAGTTAGTTGTTTAAAATAACGATGTGTTCCTTTTCAGTACGTTTATTATTTAACTATATGAAAATATATGTGATATAATATTGTTAAAAGTTGTCCAGCATATATTAAGTGCGAGAACAAATTCTTTGATCGAAGTTCAAATTCAGTGTAAACATTGACTCTCTACAACAAAATACTATAAGGTTATTTCGTAAGCAATTAATTGTAAATGTAAGTGTTGTTTATTCAGTAATTAATTGTAAATGTGGAAGAAAATTTGTGCGAAAATGTGCATATCTGTATTGTTAAAGAAAAATTACAACTGGCACGGAAAACATGTATTTAACATTATCTACTTACAGCTGAGCATATCTACTGACAGCAACTTAACATGTTTTTGTTTTACATTTCATATTTTTATTTCTGTTACAATCACCCAAAAACAAAGATTACAATGAAAACGAGCACGAACAAGCGCGCTGGTATTTTCTAGTGAAAGAAAAACGTTTAGTCAATCAATTCTTTCAATGAAATCATTCCTCCTTGCCTCGAATTATGTCGTCTCCACATGTGCGGTGGCTGCAGAATTGTAGACGGGGAAGTTCTGACTTCGGGTCCCGAGGGTGACAGATTTTCGACACTATATAGAACAGTATAAAAATCAGTGGACACTTCGGTATTCCTTGTTTTGTGTCTTTGGGAACTGGGTAGTAGGAGTTAACAGCTACATACAATAATCTTGATAACAACAATATTTTTTACTTAATTTTCGGAAAAATAGTTTAACAATCAATACTTTGATACAAATGGACAAGAAGCACTGAGTCAAATTGGGACGCAAAAAGGCTTTGTACACAGAAACTATTTGTTTGTAAACAAAGTTCTTTTAATAGTTTGTTATATTGCCCTTTGCACCAACGACAGTTCTTAAGCTGGCTGGGTTGAATTTCACAAGATTCTCGCGTATTTGGATAGAAATTCTGTTCCACTTTTATTCAACTGACCTCTTGAGAAAAGCTGAAAAAAGTATTTTTTTCCTAAATTCAATTTGACAGCGCAAGCTGGCAAATTCGGTTTTAGAATGCCAGCTAACGCGAATTGATTCATTACTACATCTATAAACTGTAATAGGCCCTCAACACCGACACTCATTTTTCACTTACACACATACACTCTGGGACTATATGTGAACACCAAGCTACCGCGATGTCTGACGGTGAGAATTTAGTTTCGGGTTCCATTTCTGTATTTGTCTGCCTCGATATCATGCATCGACCATCTGACCAAAAAGGGAGAATTTGCAGCGGCGCTCGATGGTGAAAATACCAGGAGAGAGCAAATCCCCAAAGTTGACGTGTAGATCGGCAAGTGACTTTATGTTCTAGAGCAGGAGATGAGACACCGTCTCCTCTAAGGATAACATGCAATTCAGTTACGGGACTAATGACCTAAACATTCGAGCATGACGAAGCAAACTTGTGAAATACAAGCCAACCAGGGTAAGTAATTGGAGCAAAGGGCAATCCTATACAATATTAAAAGAACTTTGCTTTGAAACAAATAGTTTCTCCAAAGCCTTTTTGCGTCCGATTTCGACACAATGTTTCTTGCTTCATTAGTATCGACGTATTCGTTTAGCTTTCTAAAACTTTTTGTGAAAATAGAGGAAGAACTTTTTTGTTGTCAAGTGTGTTGAATGTAGATGTCGAATGCCTGGATAAGTCAAGCTGCAATCAATAAGTTTGAGGCTCCTCGGTGGGTGAGGGGTTAGCTTACTAGCCTCTGAACCCCCAGTGCGCGGGCTCGATCCCGGCCGGATTTTCGGATCCGGAACCCGGATTTTCGGAGGGCGGAAAATCCACAGTAGCCATGTCACTCTTGTGGCATGTAAAAGAACCCTGGCAGGATGCCCGGCAAAATTAAATCCCTCCGACAACATCCCGCCCTAACGAGATCCCACTTTCTCCCAACCAGACAGTTCGGATAAAGTTAACTGAGCCCGACATCTGGCGGAGAAAGTGAGAGTCAAATCCCAGGCGCAGACGGGACTGCCCACGGGGTGCGCCTGCTTAGATATAAGTCCCCAGACCCGCGTCGGGGGTAGGCTTTGAAGGAAGCCTGGGTCGAAACTCGGGTGCGGAACACTGCCTACGGGCAGTCTCCCCGCAAAAATAACCCGTACGAATATATATAATCAGTTTTCACTCACACGGCTGCGAGAGCGCGGGCGTGAGTCGAGGGTCATAGGGTGCGGAGGGCAGGAGTCGATTCCCGGCCTCCTCCTGGGCGTGGCGCCGAGGGGTCACGTGGGCGGCGACGCCTAAGTTAGGACTGTTGGCCCAGCCGCGAGTGATTTTGTCGGTTATGATTAGGGCTCGGATTTTAATGACCTACAAATCAGCGAAATATGCGAGCATTTATGACCTAAAACCTATATAAATATGTATTTTTTTCCTAGGGCTTTTATCCAGACGACAGCCGGTTGCCCTTTACATCCCGAAGGGACGCATATTCGACCATACACTAGACACCAACACACTTGCGGGCTCCTCTGATCTGGGGTCAGCAGAACGCAAGGCCCTCCGCGACAACACACACAAAGTCAAGGGACAAACAACCATTCCCAAGACGGGACTCGAACCCGCGACCCTTCGGACCGAAGCACTGAGTCGGTACTCGCTCTTAGCCACCTCGGCCATCCAGGTCGGCTAAATATGAATTAAAAAAAATGACGTTATACAAGTTTATTTTTTTAAAATTCCTGTTGATTTTTTAGGTATAACAAATACAAAATTCACTCAGGAACAAATTGTGAGTACGGTACATACGGTTTGCAGTATTTGGAACTAACTAGCGTTAAAAAAAGCTTGTGTCTATAAAACAAATCAAGTTCAGTAAAATAAAACCCATAAACAAAATGTCTTGCTTTCGTACTGCATACTTCTCGTTTAATGTTTTCTAATTTCCTCTCAGTCTTCAGTTTCTAGAGAGTTGCATTGGATCACAAGGTGTATTTCCACAAGGTTTTCCATCTTAAAAGACCTACGGTTGTCGCTGAGGGTAGTTTTGTATCTGGGAAAGCTCCTCTACACATCACATGACGTCGGGAGCGCATTTGAAGGCGGCGATGTTACTGCAGTGCAGCTTTGGTTTATTCTTTTCAAATGTAGCGGCATTTACTGAAATTATATCGCTAATTTTGCACAAGGGGAATATCTGGGATTTCGCTGAAGGACTCTCAGCAATTTGTTGTACACTTTTTCAGACATATGACCAAGGGCTCGACTCAACTCACTCCATTCAAATTCACTTACGTTTCAAATAATGCTTTGTGGTATAATTGTGAAGTCTATTTGTGACAATATACCTGATACAATGTGATGCGAGACACATTTTCAAGCTTTTTATTCTTTTGTCCTTTAAAAATATAACATAAGTATGTATTTTGGGCAAAATTTGGCCAAAATATGACCTTTTACTAAAAACTATTCTTTAAAATATGACAAATATATGCATTTATGGCAAAATTTGGCTGAAATATGACCTTTTACTAAAAACGCTGTAAATATGACTTTATATGCACAATAAAATACGTTTTTCTAATCGACAATACCTGGATTCGTGCAGAAATTGTTTTAAAATTCACCCCAAAGTTCAGAAAAAATATATGACTTGTCATTAAAATCTAGGCCCTAGTCGTGAGCCAAAGCACAAAGAGCATGACGATAAATGGAACGTGTGGGATCCGCGTATTTAACTAAGCAGAAATACTTTGGTAGTAGTTACGCCAGAAAAGTAAGAGAGAATAAGCGTAGCTGTATTTTGGAATAAAATTGGAAATTGGATATTTTGGTTTGACAAGAAGCAAGGATGTTTTATATTAATCGTAGTGGGTGAGCCCGGAGCCAAATTCACGATTGAGAGATGCCGGAGCGAGGCAAGTCAAATTGACCGTATAAAATTTACAATTATATTCCTAGGATAACTAGGTTAACTTTTCTTAATCACCATTCATTCAACAAGAGTTACATTTATTCATTTGCTTCATCTGTTTTTAAAAACAAAACAAAACAAAGAATAAAAAAAGTCGGGTGGGTTGAGGTGGAGCGGAGACGAAAGCAGAATGGCGATTGCAGAGCGGAATTCCGGTGGAGAGCCCAAATGAGGAGTGATGACTTGCTCGTCGAGGCTGGCACGATGGGCGGTTGCTGACATCCATTTACCCTTCGATTCTCGCGCCCTCTTTCATTTTGCAAATTTTTAGAGCACTTATCATTTGCCCGTATTACTTCTCATTAATTGTTATAATTGACAATTGTATTCCATTGTGATTACTTCAATAGAGTTCTGTGCTCGGTGTGTTTTCACTGTGTACTTAGATAGTACTAATGTTTCAACTGTATAAATGCGATATCAATAAAACATCACTGTCGCCAACGAAACAAAATCTCAAAAAGGATGTCAAGGTCAATCTATCAAGAAATATAATAAATTTGAAAAAATTAAATTATGTAAACTTAAGTTACTTCACATTTATAATAATAGACGTTGTGTTTCTCAGTTTTCCTCTGAAGATTCAACTTATAGTTTTAAAATTAGTTGGAAAATAATGTTCCTTACGCACTTAAGATTTTTGAGACCAATCATAATTTTGAATTATCGTAATGAATGAATTGTGTTCTAGTAGTGGGTCGTTCTAGTAGTGGTGGTTCTAGTAGTGTAGTTCTAGTTGTGGGTCTTGAAGTTTTTAAAATTGCATTTCTCACACGGTTAAAATTTTAAT
>BLKR01011699.1:0-28768 GCA_011170035.1 Teleogryllus occipitalis
GCGAGGGCGAGGGCGAGGGCGAGGGCGAGGGCGAGGGCGAGGGCGAGGGCGAGGGCGAGGGCGAGGGCGAGGGCGAGGGCGAGGGCGAGGGCGGGCGGCCCTGGGAGGCAGTCGGCGCGGCGCGTGGCCTCGCCTTTGCCGCTGCTCGCTCGTTCGTTCGCGCGGGTGCGCGCGCGCCCGCGTGCGGAATCGCACACAGCGGAGGCGCGATACACGTTGCGCCGAATCGATACGCCGCCCGCTATCTGGGGCGGGGAGATCGCGCGATTACGCAACGTAATTTCCTTACCAGCGCTCGCAACTTTAATACGCAACGTCGCGCCCAACGCCCTCGCCCTCGCCCTCGTCCCGTCGCCGTTGCCGCCACCCGCGGTGCCCTGCCTCGCAGCCTTCTTTCCTGCCACCCGTCGTTCTGCTTTGGTCTTTGGGAGCATTCACGCTCTCCTTCTCCGTTTCCACTTCCGTCTCCGAAGCCCTTCTTACCCATTAGCATGAGGTTCCCTTGTGGCCATCGTGCCTATACCATAATGTTCAGTCCTCTGTATCACAAACGTCCCTCTCCCAGAATCGCCCTTTTCCCATACCCACACACTCGTCCGCCTGTAGATACTCCTGTTCTTCCTCCCACTCCCGTGGAATCGCTCTCCTGCCGTCACATTCGCAGTCTCACTCACTGCTCGAGCGCTTGTACATTGTACCTCCCAGGTTCCGCCGACGTCCCCAACAATGTCCCTTCTCCCGTCCTTCCCCTGTTTGTGCCCCCATGCCCCTGCCCCCTGCCACATGTCTCTGCCAGCTCGTCCCCGCGCCCTCGTCCCAGCCTCACTCCGTTCCTGATTCCACGTCCCTGCACCCCTGTCCATGTGACTTTCGTACCAGCTCCCACGTCCCTGCCCTCCATTGCAGCCTCCACGTATCTGTACCCCGGTCCCTGTGCCCCTAACCATGCACCTCTCCGTTCCTGCCGCCATGTCCCTGCCCTTCACGTCCCTGGCCCATGTGCATTCGCCCCTGTCCCTGCCTTTTACGTCCCGCCTTTACGTCATGCCTCCCGTCTCTATACTCCCTTCCCTGCCACTCCGTCCCTCTTCCCCTTGCCTGCGCCCCCGTCCCTACGGCCCGTCCCAGCGGCCCCGTCTCAGCGGCCCTGGCCCTGGCCCGCCCTCAGCCCCGCCCCTGTTGTACCATGCCGCCTTCCTGCATGCGCTGCCCGCTTCATAACGCGGCCTCGTTAGAGAAGTTTTGCCAAGTGCTACGACGTCTTCCATTCCCGCGTGGGGCGTACGCGCTCCGCCCTCAGAGATGCGCCGCGGCGCCGACCCTCGGAAATTATTTTAGGTGGGTCAGCCAGATTTTAATATGGCGCTTTAATATTCATTACGCGCGCGCTACAGAGAAGGAAGCCGATTTTCCAGAGCATAACAAAGTTTTTGTTACGTAGTTTTAACGTCCGAAAGATGTTCCGTTGATAAAACAGTCCCTCGTCAATTCATTCCTAGCGTATCTGAATTTAACCGTCATTAAATGTGCAAATTAACTTTTAGCAATTTAGAATCATCGTCATATGTTAAATATAATAAAGTTTAATATATTTTATATCGTTTATATTAAATATTTTTATTTGATAAATAAATAGAATATTTGTTATTAAAATTGTATTAAGGAAGTGTTGGCTCTATATTAAACGTTTCAGAAAATGTTAGCATATATTATTAAACATTAATATTTATTATTTAGGATTAATAAGTTATTAATTAATTAATAGGATTATTAAGTAAGGTTTTTGCGGAGATGCCTGCCGATAATCATCCGGCAATCGAACTCGTTGCCATAAAGCTATCTGTCAATAGTATCCACACTATCATCCACTTAAACAGCACTCTAGAACCGTAAACTGGGTGTTAGTCATTACTCTGTTCTCATGATGTTACTATTCAAGTACTACCACTAGACCGCCACTCCGCACCCTAAGCTTCGACATTTAGGAGCATTTTGCGACAGTGACTTGTTAATTATCCCAATAAAGTCTGTCGAGAGCTATTAACTAAACTAGATGTAAGGATACATAAGTGCTACTAACACGAGAGATAGTTTTTAGTCCTTGTTCCATTTCGCCTCATTGTCATTTTATTGTTATTGCGAAGCGTTGGGTTGTTTAGCACGTTGGTTACAATTTGAGCTTCTGGAAAATTGGAGGAAACACTCGTCGGCATGGCCCTACTTCACTTTATGTCACTGTAATGCAAAATTCAATTACGGCTGATTATGCCTCATTCCTTTTCTATGGACCACTGTGACCCGCCGATGTCTAGAAATATTACAAGTGGTGATTCTGTACCAGTAGTCAACTTTTCTACAACATACGTTAGAAAAGTAGTCATTTAAAATATCATTGCAACATATTTCCGAGCGCGTCAACGTCTTTGGTCATTAGACCCGTAAGGGTAGAGTAAGTTGTATCCTGTGAGGTGGCGATATTTCTGCGCTAGAACGTGAGATACGACACCGACCTACACGTTGGCTTTCTGTGATTCCTCCTCTAGGTGTCTCCCCCAGTAGAGGCAGCGCCTTTGCCAGGACACGCTATGTGCCCAGAACTAGTCTCCTGGAATGTGTAAAATTGTTTTTTTATATAAGGGTAAATATAACCACAAATAAAATCAAACGTTATTATTAGGGAACGGATTTCCATGTAATTACATGTTTTTACAGGAACTTGATACCTGCATTCAATAATATTTTTTAGAGTGTACAAGACATTCTGAATGAATTGGAACTAATTTTATTATACATGTGTTTACATATTTTGGTATAATTACATATTTTTACATATTTTACCTACTACTACATATTTCGTTATATTTTAATGTATTTATACCTCGAAAAGAAACATTTCAGATGCGCGTTTGCATTATATGTTACGGAATCATCTTTCTTAAAAATCAAATGTAATGCTGCTGGGCTTCTATGACTTCCATATCTTCGCCATAATAGTCACCCTCCCCAGCTTACTTCGGACTCGGAGTCACGAATGAGCGGATTTCTGTGAACAAAATTAATTCCAACTACGATTTTGCTCATGTTTCAAACAGCACATACGTTACTCTATCGAAAACTAACAAATTTTTTTTACAGAAAATTGTTTGAAACGTTATATTTGTGAGGGGGTATTCCCTTTAACCCCCCGCGATCCATGGCAACATGGTACTACTATCATTGGAACACTGGCTTCTCGTAAACATTGTAATATATACTATGAACGTATTTTGTATTTCGAATAAAATTATTATGTGTGGTAAAATCTAGTGTAGAATTACTTCTATAGAGGTAGAAGCTACTTTAAGCCACTCCGAATGCTTCTTAAGAACTGATTGGCGACGTTCGATGCTCCAAAAATGTTTGTAGAGAACAATTTTAAACACAATAATGAATTTTTATTTTACATATTTTCTATCTTTTCTTACATCTTTTGGAAAAAATAAGTACATATGTATGCACTACATATTTTGCGTATTTTATTACAATAAATTCCGTTCCTAGTTATTATAAATGTATAAAAACATATTTACTAGGCAAGCTTTTATGAACTATTTTACCTATCAACAACTACAGGGTCTACAACTGTGAAGAGGACATAATTTTTTAAAGAATAAGTATAAAACATTATGATACTCTAACAAAAATGGACATCAATAAATAATTAAAACTGAGTGAAAATAAAACAAAGTACTTACTACTCAGCTGGCTTGGGACACTCTTCAAAATAGTTGATGTGTTTTTCATGAAGGGCAAAACAAGCAAAGAAGAAGCCTTCCGAAACTGTAATGTGAGATAGGAGTATTGAGGTCAGAGGGCGAGGAAATTGTAGAAGGAAACTTGTCAGTAAAAATATTAAAAATGGGACTACATTGTGTATGAGAATATTCATTAACTCTTGAAAAAGTAGGATGTTTGAAAATACTTAAAATTTGAATATTTTATAAAATGTAAATTTTCTTACCTTTACTTCCTAAGTGGAGAAATCTGAAATATCCATTAGCGTGAAAAGAGTGGTGAATAGATCGAATGGCTGTCGAATGTACAATTTTTTTTTATTCAGGTATATAGTAGTACAATCATAAAATGTAATCTTTGAAAATAGTACGAGATAGTATATGCTGTTGTAACACCATTAGTTTTATTATCCATTCCAGTATTATCCAGTAATCCAGTCGGTAAATCAGTTTGAAATTATAGATGAATAGGGATTTGGAATTCTATGTAGAAATTTCTCGATCAAAGCTTGTCACTCCGAATCCACACATTTACATTGCAAAAATTATAGGAATTAAAATAGGAAGTTACGTAACAAGTACTCGAAACGCGTATTTCACGCTTGCGTGGAGTTCATTGCCCTAGCGTATGCGAGGGCTGCAAAAGACGAGCGCGCGAATCGCCTCACTCACGTTCGGCGGATACTATTTTTAACACGCCGTATGCGAAAGATGTTTCTCATACACTTCGCGATGTTTTGCGCACGCTTATAATGTTTGGCACACTATTAGTTAGACAAGTCCGAGAAACCGTGTTTCGCTCACGGCGTGTTAAAAAAGGACTTTGCTGATAAATGCTAGAGACATTTGTGAAATTGTTGATTAATATACTCCGAAATGGTACTTTTTAATGATTATCTCTAAGGGGAACATGAAACTTAATTTTATTGCCAAACATAATCTTTTTTCACAAAAATTATTTTTCCAATTATATATTTTATGAGTTTGTAAACACTATGAGTATATTCAGAAGAAATCGGGAATTAAAAACAATATGCACTTGTAAAGATTTTTAATTTGTTTTTCGTGGAAAATTTCAATGTAAAAAATTTTAACTTAAAACCATCAATACAATACACGCGCGGTTTACCTTTTTCTCTTGCTGGCACAGCGTTGAAATTTTTTCCACGCTGTGCTGAATGCTACCAAATAGCAAAAGAGAAACGACTTAAATGATTCCTTATAATAGTGTTCTCCATTAAATTTTTGAATCAACATATATGAGCATTTGCTTGGGGAAAAGGTGCAATTGGCAAAACATTTTATTTGTTTCTGACAGGCAAGGAGACGGGAATTAAACGTTCGTTAAAATATATTTCAAGGCAATGATAACAATTCATTTTTCATCATTTCACCTAAAACCCTAAAGGAGGGATGCCACCCATTCTCCAGGGAGAAATGAATCCCAGCTATAAACTTAAATCGTATTTTATACCACTAAGTAAATTAAAAAAATATAGTGGCTTATTCTCAGTATACTACACATTAGAATCCTTTCACTATTTGCAATGTTCCGTTCCATGTAAAGTTCCATATTTTTTAGCAAATCTTATTTCATTGCTGTATATACCATTACTAACGAAATGGTAAGTTCGTCTTTACAAAGATTCTCCAAGGCTTAGTGTTGGGGTCGTCTCTTCGTTTGTTGGACATATTGTTCATCAAATATTCACATGAAAAAAATAACAGGTCGTTGTTTCAGTTGCCAATTATATCCACCCATTTTTAAAATGCTTTATGAAAACGTGATTGTAATCTTTGTGCCATTCATTTTCTCAAACAAAGCACAATATCCCAACATTACAGCGAAAAACACAGTTGAAATAAACGTTTCGAAAAAAGATTAAAAGTTTTACTTCTCTAGTACAGGGTCTTTGGCAATAGCATGAGCTGTGTAAGCCGCCGAAATATATATTCAACTGTTTATTACCTTCATTGAAGAGTCAATTTAGTGAGAGTTAGGACGTTTAAAGGTAACAAATTATGAAAATGTCAGTCAATGTATCAATTCTCGGTCAAAGTTAAGCCAGTCCCAATCAGCGTTCAGAAAATATAATTTTTCACTTCGAGGATATTTGTGCAACGATTCATAGTAAGTGAAAAATCACTTTTAAATATGCCACAATTATTAGTAAGAAAGTAATTAGATTAAAAGAGGGAAACGAGGGACACTTGACACAATATACGCTATTCGTGTTTTCATGATTTATTTTTCTGCATTATTTAGTCAATTAATTTTGTATTATCATATGCTGCATTATCTCAGAAAATATGTATAGTTATGGATTTGATATATTAATATTCGATGTTGTAAATGATCAATTATTTTAAAATCTAATGAGTTAAGTATCTGTGTATGTTCGATTACATTTATTAGGTCTAGACAAACCAACATATAAATTAATTATAAAAGTAACTGAACAATTAAATCTATATTACACTTCAAGACTTGTATTAAATATTTTCACTTTGTTTCCAAAAGAAAACAACTGACATGTTCCTACCTGTTTTGCAAGATCATTCTTTTTCTTTTTACCGAAAAAATGTGTTCGGTATTTACGCATTTTAAATAAAGTTGATTTTCCACCCATTTTCAAACTGTCGCTTCAACTTCATTTTGGGACTGTAGGTCAAAATCGTCTTTCTAATCTGGCTCTCACAACATGTCATTTTTCCTTATTTCTGCTCTGATGTAGGGTTGGATATTTTTAAGACTAACAGAGAAACCTCCATATGTAGAGTTTTCCGTCCTATGTGACGGATTGGAAAAGGTAAACAATGGGTCCTAATCACTCCATGCAACATCGTCCACGAAGAGAACTCGGGAACGGTGGGGATTCCATGAAATACAACTCTACCGCTAGCAAGAGGACCTTTGGCAGGGGTTGGCAATTCCAAATGTCACATTTAAAGAGCAATACTATTCTCCTGTCGGCAGTCCAAATACACGTGCTGGAGTACTCACACACGTGAAAAATGAAGCTGGAATAGATTTGACATTACAGAATGAAACTGGAATTTTATCTCACAACTTTGGTATAAATTGCATGACTATAAAATTATTTTCATTCTTATAGAAATGCTGGTTGTTGATTGCAAGAAAAACTAGACAAATGTGATTGAAAATGAGGCCACATTAGAAAGATTTTTCTTTAATTGTATACATGTTTTAGAAATACTGACAGTTGTATCTAAAATAATAGGTAAAAAATAAGTATTTCAAAATCCAAATCAAGTGTTTTTCCTAAAATTCACGTCTATTCTCTTTCATTACCTTCAAAGAAAGAATATTGAATTTTTGTATAAACGACTTAAACGTTTCAGGAAGGTTTTATATTTACATGACAATGGGAAATTCATCAGGGCTAACAACTCTGGGGTGTGAAAATGGACTCGTCGAAATGCTGATCTCCTAATAAAGTAACGTGTATATACCCAGAAGAAATATGACTGGGCTCCGGTGAGTACATAAGTAGAGATAGGTAACTATTGTGATGAATTATTCAAAATATTGGTTTTCTAAACTTTTTCACGTTCCTACATTTGAGATCGAAAAACTTTTTCTTTCAAAAACGTTATGTCTGATATTCTTATGTCTTTTTTCTATTAAATGATGTGTTGTGATTTTTTATTTGAGAGAGCGTTAACCGCCAAAGAATCAGTAGGACTACGTGATTCTTTTTCGAATGTCGTTTTCTGTCTCTTAGGATAATTGGAATTTAAAAATGTCTTTGAATTTGAGAAAAATGTTCCTCAACGTACCCTAGTGCCCTGCTGAGAAGAATCTTCTTTCTTCCACAATTTCTCGATGACTTTTTATGGGTACTGAACATTTACAGTACTAGAAGGCCGCGACAATGCTTTAGCCGACGTATCTACTGCCTATACAGATCACTGCCTAATGTTGGATGGTTGTACAGTTTTGACATTAACCGAATATATTATTTTACACCATTCAAATACACCTGTTCTTAAAAACTAACCAAGGAATTCGTGTAAGGTTTTCTCTGTATTTATTTCGAAACAATTAAAAAATTGAATTTGCAAATAATTTCTTATATTGTTGGAAAAAAGTAAAGTGCCTTTGTTTAACAAAAACGTTTTAGGTATATAAAAGTTACTTTCAAAAAACTGTGGCAAAAAAATAAATGACTCGGATTAATTCCACGCATTGTGGTAACATTTCTGAGAAATATACGATTTTTACATGTGAAATTAATGAGAGGAAATATATATTAAATATCAGAACTGAAAATTGTATTAAAAAATAATTAGCGTTCAATGAGAAATGCATTTTTTAACTTTATACATTTCATTTTAGTCACTAATGATTAAATATTGTATGGTAAAAATTTCATTCTCATAGATTTAATACTTTTATGTTATACATCTTTTACCATAATTCTGCACGTCAGTATGCAGTTGGCTTCCCCATTGAGTAAGCAGTTTTGCTACTGAGAAGTAGATTAAAAATATCTAAAGCAAGACATCAATTCTATTCGTTCCAAATACGCTCCGATTTCTGCTAAGAAAATATTTCGGTACCAATTTCAATTTTTGAATGCGAATGGTTTCGGTTAAGATTTTGAAGCGCTTCCAAACGTTTCTGCATCTTTTAAGTAAAAAAAATGCTTTTACTGATTTTGCCTTCGCCGGATCTATCTTTCACTTGCCTAACATCATGTTCGCCCTTATGGTGACGTCCATCTGAATCTGATTTGAGAACAAATTTTAATTATTTATTTGTGAGTCAAGATTCTGTAGTTAAACAACTAAATGCAATTCATTTGAATTATGCGAAGAAATCCAGTGTAAATAAAATTTAGTCTGTGTCACTTCTCGATAAGTGCGCCCTGTGTAAGAAATTGCACGAAATTTTGAAGAACTTTTAAAAACAGAAACCGTTAATTCGATTCATTGGCCAGGAATTTATAAAATAAAATAATGGTTTCGGTTTCACCATTGACACGTATTTTAACTCTTACGATTTTGTTTTGATATGTTTCTATAAAGCAATAGAAATCGGTATCAATTTACTTTAGAAACAGAATACAATGTCAAATTCCTCTGAAGACATAGAGCTGCATTACAGTTAAGGAAGAATAAACCACATTGGATAAATTTTGCAATTGTTACATTTATATCGTTATATTTAAGTTGGCAATTCGAATTAATACGTTTTTCAACGCAAATTACATATAAATGTTTCTCATTCTAAGTTATTCTAAGTTATAATTCTTTTGGCGTAGAGCACAATCGCCATAGCCGAAAACGCCGTCAGAAACATTAAACAAATATTTAATTTCCTTAAATGTAACATTTCTTTAAAGGTAACATGAGTTTTATGTATCAAAGGAGATATTTGTTGACATTTGTATCATGGATTAGATATCGTGAGACGTCTTAAATGTTTATTGTATTGTATTGTATTGTCAAAAAAATGAAAAGCGGTAACTACATATCCTGGCTAAACGTTAGGACTGAGTGTGAGAAATAAATGTATATGTTGACTGTACGTTGAAAATCGTTGTATTGACATCGTAATGCATAATATGAATTATTTATTCGTTATCTTTGCGTTAATAAATGGTTTCTGTAACGCACATACTTAACTGATGATTGATTGAAGCGGAGGAAGCGAACGGCCTTCCCGATCCGCATGTCGCCTTGTGCAGCCGCCTGCGCGGCGCCGAGACGTGCGCCGGCTGAGGCGAGTGTGGCGCGGCCTTGCGGGGCGCGGGTTGGGCAGCGTCTCTACGCGGGCGGGCGGGCGAGCCGATCGCCCAGGGGAGGCGAGACGGAGCGTAATAAGAGCGCGCGGAGTCCGGTGGCGAAGGGGCGAGGGCGGCAAACGTGGCGATGAGGTAGGGGGTGGCTGGGGTGGGGGAGGGAAGGGCGAGGGAGAGGGCTGAGGCGGCGCGTTTCGCGCTCGCAAAAAGTCCGGTCGCGGCTCGATTCCCGCCTCGCCTCGCCGTTCCTTGGCGCGGAGTTATCGATTTTCCCAGAGCGCCCGCTCCACTGCCGCCTGCGCCTCCGCCTCCGCCGCCGCCCGCGCGGCCGCCGCCCGCGCTGCCGCCGCCGTCGCTGCCACCGCTGCTGCGGGTAACCCGCAGTGCACTCGAGTGCACAGGCGAAGGAAGGCGGCGGGGGCGGGGCGGGGCGGGGGCGTTTGCGGCGCAATGGAGCGCCGCGGGGCGCCCCGCAGGCCAAAGCGCTCGGCCGTGGCGCTGGGAGCGAGGCTGGCGCCGGGGAGGACAAGGGCGCGGGCGCGGGCGCGGGCGCCGTGGGGCGTTCGCCCAGGCGCTGCCGGGGCGCTGTGGAGGCGGCAGGCAGTGGGCGACGGGCGCAGGGCGCGGAGTGTGGGGCGGGAGGTGGCCAGAGCTGCACGGGCTAACCAGACCATCGACCCGGAAATGAACTGTTAACAGAAAACGAACCGGTGATGGAACAACGCAACACATGCTCGACCATATGCTCTGCAAGAAGTTGCCCAACTTTTCATAGTTTTTATTGGTTTTTTTTCAGTGTGTACTGCGGTGTTTCCTGGTGATAGAAGTAGCAGGAAGACTATGACTCATATAGAATGCGTCACATATTTGAATCCCACAAATGCTGGCAAACTTGTTGTTCAACCTACGATAAGTTTCGTAGTATATTGTGATTCGAGAAAGAATTCGGATACATTTTAATAGACAATATTATTTTTATACAAAATACATAACATGATTCTTTTCAGTTATTCAATGAATGTTCAAAATTAAAAGTACAATTGTAGTAGGTTTAAGTATTCCAAATGAACGTAATACGTCGTGAAAAACGAGATGACGTGGGAAAAGTAAAATGGGTGGATTTATGAAGAATTGATGAATTTTTTTTTTTGTTCTTGACATACACACTTGACTGGGTCCAACTCAAAAAAAATCTAGTTGTTGTTGCTTTTGGTGTTCTTGTTCCAAGTCGAGTTTAACGATGAAACATAATTTAGGAGATAATATGCATTCTTGGAGGTACTCAACAGAGTAACAATTTTTGGAAACAAAAGTTTTCGATTTTCAAGACAGTACGAATATTATTGGGAGAAAATAAAACATTTCGTTTCCAAACGTTTCGTGTTCGTTTCCAAACATGTTAGATTCCCAGAATTCCAGAATAAGGCGAAAGGAGTGTAGAAAAAGTATTCTGACAAAGTTTTAATGTATACAGCATACAAAGCGATGCCAGAAAAAAACGAAAAAGATAAAAATAAATTTAACGAGTTCAGAACGAATGAGGAAAATGGTAACAAAGGGACTTGTAAGCGTGTTTGAAAATTGAACAATAGAAAGAATACTTGAACTAGTTGAGTTGAATGGCCGAGACGAGTGTAAATAAAATGTCACGAGCCAATGGCATACATATTGTGAGCTGTGTCAATTAAAAGGTACTTCTATTACGCGTTTGAAACGTTCGCATTCTTTTTGTATGCCTGTGTTTTCCAACTTCTTCCCGACAGTCGATTTTTTAACGTACGTACAAGAAAGCTTCATATTTTGCCAAGTTATTGGACTTCATATATTCAAACATCGTGACTCTATATAAAAATATTGATAAGTTGCACCCTTCAATGAAATTTAGAAGTATCTAAACCTATCACGAATAAAACTTGAATCTTATGAGCATATTTCAAGTCTATGAAGGCTGCTCATATCTAGGTGATGAGAATAAATGTGATTCGCATGATGAAACCTTTTACACGAAGAGGTATTTTCAGTTGTGTAAATATTTCGGAGTTGTCCACTGATACTATCATGATTGATGCTACAGAGGTATCATAGATACCTCGCGGAAATCATTTCAGCATACAATCCAGTCACAACGTCACAAAATTTCCAGAGTAGTTTTTAACCCGAAGTGCAGAATACCAATTATGTTTATATGGCACAAGCGATATTTCAGGAGAGGCAAGGGAGGATGGGGTTCCCCTACATCGACCAAACTTTCAAAAAAAAAGTGTTACTGACCTACACTCACTTTTTTGGCAATGTTTTTCTTTCTTTAAAGAAATAGTTTAGTTTACAGCACGTGAAACACGTGTGTGTCGCTTTCTGTTTCCACGAAAATTGCCAGGACTGTGAAATTTCTCGTGAGGTACTTACTTTACGGGCTTCTGAATCCGCACTCTGTCGCGTGGTTGTCTGACAGCTGACATCGCAGTCTGTGAACTCAATACCATGTATAGAAAGGCATCTGGAGGCCGTTGAAGTCGCGGCCTCCGAATAGAGTACATAGTACATTCAGCGCCCAACAGCCGTTGCGTCAACATCGCTCGCACCACTAGTCAGTAACTTACCGAATATCAAAATTGTACAAGTCAGTGTAACAATAAAGTGTATTACAAATCAGTGAGTATACAGTGCACCATAAATCAACAGACGCATAAACAGTTGTAATTAACTGTGAGTCCCTCTCAGCCAGCTGTGACAAAGGTCATAGCTTTGTAGGGGCCATGGCGCGTCTATCGCAACGGTTATCGTGCCATGAACACTACCGCCACCAACTCAAGAAATCAACCACAACTTCATCATTAATTCGGCAACCAGATGATCAGCTGAATTCCACAGCTCATGACTACAAACATTCAGAACGAGCAGTTTCCAAATATCCAGCAAGATACAGAAAACAGCTTGTATCAATTCACTGAGACCGCAAAACTTTCTCAGCACCATGACATGGCCAACCACCGAACTCTACGACCAAAACTCCCACAAGGTCAGTAACGCCGGTACGGTCAGCGCCGCCACGACTCACGCGCAACCCAAGATCATGCACTTAAGAGAAAAAGAGATGAAGCCGTAGTGGAAAACGAGGTCATAGTGAAAATAGTTCCTCCGACACCCAAGCAAAGAAAAAACAAAAATACAGGGCACACAGTATATTCGGAGTGCTGGTAGTATATGCACCACGTGAAGATTGCAGTAAACAAGAGAGCAGATACAACCGTATAAGACGTACGATAACACAAGAAGATGCGAATGAAAAAAATCCTTTCATGTATGTGAAAGACATTTCAAACATTTCACTACTCATCAACGAGATTAATATGCACTTAACAGACAATTCAATT
Source organism: Teleogryllus occipitalis (assembly GCA_011170035.1). NCBI lineage: Eukaryota > Metazoa > Arthropoda > Insecta > Orthoptera > Gryllidae > Teleogryllus > Teleogryllus occipitalis. The sequence goes on from BLKR01011699.1 coordinate 12,916, forward strand.
CAGAAATGACTATTAAAAATGGAAATAAAGTTCAACAATAGCGATCTTTACAAAAAACAATAAAGTACCTATTAACAACAAACTAAAAGTTTCATACGTACAAAAACCCCGCGAACAAGACATTTTTTGGTGGTGTTTAAAACCTTTTTCAATATCCCAACAAGAAGTATGTGGAAATTTTGTAACTAAATATCCATCACTGATCGTTGTCTCAAGATTCTGTTAAGGCATTATGCTCATATCTATTCCGGTAATAACAGGTTTGTTGACGCACAAAGTGTGCAAGATGTGTTAAAAATCAAACAAATATGTAATATGTGTGTAAACAAACATTAAAAAGATGAAAGGTAAAAAGATCAGTTCAACGCACGAAATGCTTGGACTTCGGCCATTCAAGAAATAGTTGTATTTGTGAAATTGCATGTTCATTCTGCTCTCAGGGTCATTACACAGTTAATTCCACACAAAAATCAAACACCGTTTTGTGAAAACTGTCAAGGCTCACATAGAGTGGACATTCGATCCAGAAAATATGCATACTACAAAAAATAACGGAAACATCTAGCAATCCAAAACCAAACACCAGCATAACAATACCAAACAGCTCTTACCCCCTTCATCCTCACTACAGGCAATTTCCCAAACCTCCTGTCTAAGAGAAATATGCCTAATTTTATTTACCAGGAGATCCCAATTAATCCATTAACAAAACAAAACGAACTCCTCACAAACTATAACATAAATGCAAATATCAACAATACATACCCAATATTGCACACCGTTGTCAACACCTTCACAAACTACGTAATAAACGGCAATATCCAAATTCAATCACAGGTAATTTTAGAAACAACTTGGGAACACTACAGAGAAATAATTCTACTGCATTGGAATGCCAAATGTATTTAGAAAAATTAATTGAGCTACTTTTTAAAAGAGAAAGGGATACAAATTGCATGTATTACTGACACTTCAAAGCAAAAAAACACATTCAAAATACGAGGATACAACATGCTGAGGGAAGACAACAGAACCAAAAAGGGACGAGGACTTATACTCGTTGACAAATCAATCTCATATTCACAAGTGATACCTTACACCCCAGTCCTGGAAACAAGAGCTGTAAAAATCTCCATAAACAATAGATTAACAACCATAATAACAGCCTATATACCACCTCATATTAAATTGAAAACACCAACATAATTGCTCTACTTCAACACAACACACCGATAATACTACAAGGGATCTAAATGCAAAACACGTCAATTGGTGCTGTAAAGTCTCGAACAATGGTGGCCATGAACTACGCAAAACAATAACAGACTAAAAGTTAAATATAGTAACAACGTGCGAACCAACGCACTATCCACACGACAGCAATCAATACTCAGACATTTTAGATATTGCTATAACTAATACTAACACGCCATATTATTCTACCACAGTATTTGAGATGGCATCAGATCATCTCCCATAAGCCTCAATGGTTTAAAAAGACAAAAATTAATGGGGAAAAATTCGGAATATAATAAATGAGACACCAAAATTCAACACATTGAACACACCATCAAATGTAAAAAAATCCAATAAGTTCTTAAATAAAACAATAATAAGTATAATAAAACACCTACAGGGTAACAGACACCAAAATTCAAAGAAAAGAAAAAACAAACCTATCCAAAGTAATGTTAAATGTAATCAATACAAGAAACAAAACCAGATGGCTATGATACAACAATAGAACTCCGTAATTCAAAAAAGTATTATGTCTGTTCAAATTAATAATAATAATAATAATAATAATAATAACAAAATGCATTACAGAAACACAATTAACAAACATGCAATTCCTTAAATATTGCAAACAAATCATTATGGCAATTCACTAAAAAAACGACTAAATAAAAACAATTCCACTCCTCAATGGGAGAAAATATGCCTAGCAAGAAAAAGCCTAAGCACCAGCAAAACAAGTTGTCAAAACATTCAGACAAAAAAAATACACCTATACACGTACATCAAGTAATAATAGATATCATCGCGACAACCAAATTGCAATACCCCACACAGAATAAAGTTCATTTTACCTTCAGAAGTCAAGGATGTAATAAAAAAAATACCCAAAGAAAAGCTCCAGGAGATGATCAAATTACAAATACGATACTAAAAAACCCTGCCCTCACCCGCAATCGCATACATAAATAACTTTATAATTCCTCTCTCGAAATAGACTATTTGCTTACAACGGGGAGAAAATCAAACATAATTCCGATTCCAAAACCAAATAAGAAACCAAAGTAGCCCTGTGACCAAACAAAAAGAATTTCAGGTCAACAACTGCGCACCAACTTTTAAGGATCGCCCAACAAATACACACAGCTTTTAAAAAAATACAATACAGTAAAATCTGTCTAAGTCGGAATCGATCCGGACAAAAATAAATTCCAGTTTAGGGAGGTTTTCAGTTTTATGCAGGGTTGTCCATTTTACGATACTAGTGAAATTGATATTTCCGTCCTGAAACTAGTAAATTAATGTAGGTAAAGAAATAATTAAAGTAAAGTAAAAATTGGATGGTTTTATTATGATTATTAAAATAGATTTACATATGTATTAACGGAAGAAATCACCAATACATGAATATTAAATATTCTTCATTGACAGCTTCTGAGTTTCTCTTGCTTCCATAAGTTTGACGTTTTCACCTAAAGTTACATTTTTATAGTTTTCGCATTGTTAAACTCAAAAATACACACCACGTCACTGCCTAATGGTTGCAATCGGACTGCTTGCTGACTCTTTCAACGCACAATGCGTCACGATCCAGATACCCTCGCATGGCGTTGAACAATGCATCTCTGGCCGAGGGGTTACGATTTTCAACGTGGAGCAGGGAGAGGTTCGAATGTGCTCAGTGACTTGGGGAGGGGGAAATTCCGCTATGTCCTACGACTTGAGAGACAAGTGACCCCAAGGTCGAATTCTTCGCAGTCAGCTGAAGCCCCTCTCCTTCACTGTGCGGTTGCCACGACTAAATCGCATGGGAAAAAGAATTTAAAACAGACTTCATTCATTACATTAAAAATATCTCGCGTCACTGCCAATTACATTAAATTCCCAGGAATACCGTTTTATAATTTTTTTTCCATTTATGCTGTATAAAATACCATATGGCATGAAAAATTATGAACATGTTCATGCAGTCATTCTCGCTTCAGCTGCGGGCCAGAGCAGTCGCTCCGCTACCGCTAGAATCGTTTAGTGTGAAAGTGTAATTCAACAAAGCTACGAACTATAGGAAACAGCAGTGACTTAGTGTACGAAACACTATTTAGTGGTCGCATTTATTCACTACAAGTGCTTTAGTAGTTGAATGAACAACAATGATTTATCCAGCACAGGACGAATGGTCAGCGAAGCCCTAAATTCGATACACAATTCGGAAGGTTCATCTGATGTGTTTCCCGACTAAGGCAAAGTGAACTTCACGGACAGCATTGAATACTCCGACATTCCGTACCATCTCCAACCAAATGCAAGCAACAACAACCGATTCGGGACCGGATCATCAGGCCAACCCGAGCAACAAATGCAGTCACAACAGACTTCTACTTCAACCCAACTGCATCAGAACAAGGTAATGTCGCAAGGAAAGCGAGCCAGCGATAACGACAGTGATAACAGAGGCTTAAAACATGTATCCACAGGCAGTCAGCCTCCGGCAGGGTCGAACTTACAAAGTCAGAACAATGTAGAAATCAAAAACAGATTTAGTTGGTTAAACGAAGAGATCCCAGAGGATCTAAGTGAAGAACATAAAATCCCACCAATTTTTGTTACGAACTTTGAAAATCAAGTTACCCTCGCGAATGAAATAAAAACTAACGTCTCATGCAACTTCACCACAGAATTCAAGAATCAAAAGATTAGAATCCAATTCCAGTCAGTGACCGACTTCTGAAAAAGAGTTAAATATTTTCTGGCCACCAAAAAACAATTTCACACGTATTCGGATAAAATTAGTAAAAAATACTCTATAGTGATAAAAAATTTTCATCCTTCAATCACAGAAAATGAAATCTTAGCTGAAATCAATAGCAAATACAATTCTGCTACAAAAGTTACTAGACTATACAAAAACAATTCTCCCATACCAGTAGTGGCAGTAGACTTTGATGGAACTCACAAAATCGAGGATATTCTAGAAATAAAACAAATAGGTAATAACATAGTGAAACCAGAAAGAAGAAAGAAATCCAAGGGCCCCTTCAATGTTACCGGTGTTTAGACTTTGGACGCAGTAAAAACAACTGTAATCATACAATTTCGTGCGTGTTTTGTGCAGGTGAGCACCTATCAGCAAAATGTGAACAAAAGAATTCTCCATCTTGTAAATTTTGTCTAGAGAAGCATAGGGCTGACCTCAGGTCAGTAGAATGTCCATACTATCGAAAAATGTTGGAAAGTAAAAGAAATAATCCAAATGTTAGACATACTACCTCCAACCAACAATATACCTAATTTCGCAAAGGTGACAAATACCAACCACCAACGAAACACAACAAACACAAATCATCAACAGCACCAATATAACAACCAACACGCAAATAGAAACTACAACAACTTGAATATTGGTAATCCATTCATACAAAACATTACTCAGTTTATAACCTACCACATTAATTTTATAAATTCACTAATACCAACAATTATTCAGAATATCCAACACTCAATTGCTGTATCATTGAACAACAATTATGGATCACCATAATGATTTAATTATACTAAATTGGAATGCTAACGGCATTATCAACAAAAAAGCCGAATTACAACACTTCCTACATGCTAACAGAATTGATATAGCATGCATCACAGAATTGCATCTCAACCCAGAATCCCCATTTTTTCTACAGGGATACAAAACCATCAAAGAAGACAGACAAAACTCGAAAGGAGGAGGTGCCATAATATTAATTAAAAAAACAGCATACCATATCACCAGATTACTCTACCACACACGCCCGGTCTCGAAAAAGCAGGAATAAATGTAAAGTATAATAATAACAGGACATTAACAATAGTGACTGCATATAAACCTCCAAATATAAAAATCAATAGCAGCAACTTCTCCACATTATTACAACTATCAAGTCCATTCATTATTGCAGGTGATCTCAACTCCAAACATACCTCATGGGGATGTCGGTCTTCGAATCCCGCTGGCAGATACTTATATAACATAAAAAGGAACCTAAATCTCAACATATTAGCACCAATTGAACCCACGTACTTCCCATACGATCCAAACAAAAGTCCAGATATACTTGACATAGAAGTCACAAATATTAAAACACAATTCATATCTACAACGTATCATGAACTAGAATAAGATCATTTACCAGTAATAATATCAACTCACGTAGAAAAACCTCCCCCATCTCCCCCACCCACCTTAAATACAACATTAATTGGAAGTACTTTAAAGGAACTGTAAAAAAAGTCCATACTTTCATTTCACAACATGAATTCTCCCCAAGAAATTAACCAAGCCATCACGACCCGCAACAGCATAATAATCAGTACAATTAACAACAGTCACATTGAAAAAATCTTAGATACTAACAAAATACTACATAAACCGCTCCCATCTAATATAATTAACTTAATCCGTATTAAAAATAAAACAAGACGACTTTGGAATTCCTTAAGAATTCCTTCTTTACAAAAATAACAATCTGTTAAATAATATTTGTAAAAAGGTTCTTAATAAATATAAACAAGAACAATACAATTTCTATATCAATAACTTAAGTACTAAACGCAACTCACTATGGCAATTTATCACAAAACTCTTAAAAAAGGACAAATATTCCCCCATTAGCAACTAGTGATGGTAAAAACTACTCCCCAACGGAAAAGGCTGAAGGACTAGCCTCCCACTTTGTTGACACATTTACCCCAACAATTCCCCTAAAGATCCCAAGCACGATGAAATTCTGGAAATATTCAATGCTCCCCTATATAATGTTCCCGACCCAATACAATTCATATCTCCTAATGAAATAAGAAAAATAATGAAGGATATGCCAAATAAAAAAGCACCAGGCCACGATCGGATCAATATAATCATTTTAAAAAATCTACCGGAGAACGTCATTGCCTTTCTAAATAATATTTAGAATTCTGTTTTGGGAACAGGGTATTTTCCTCAAATATGGAAACACTCGGTCATTCACCCTATAGCTAAACCAAACAAGAATCACTCAAAAGCAGAAAACTACAGACCTATCAACCTGCTACCTATAATGTCAAAAATCTTAGAGAAATTAATACTCATCAGATTGAACAAATATATCAAGAAAACAAACAGTATACCTCAGCATCAGTTCGGCTTCAAGTCACAATACTCTACCACCCACCAACTACTAAGGCTTACGGAACACATTCACACTGCATTCCAAAAGGGACAACATACCCTAGCTGCTTTTGTAGACTTCTCGCAAGCATTCGACAGAATATGGTATCCAGCTCTCTAGTTTAAATTAATTTCAATAGGTACATCCAAATATCTATTATTTGTCATCCTTAGCCATATCACAAATATAACTTTTTCAGTGTCAGTCGAAGGCCACTGTTCTAATCCAAGGAAAATTCCTGCTGGGGTTCCCCAAGGTTCACCACTTTCCCCCTTGTTGATTAATACATACACCGCCGATATTCCTATTTCAGCACAAATAAACACTGCTCAATTTGCCGATGATACTGCACTCTACATCTCAGGGAACTCTTTAACAACTCTTCAAACACAGTTTCAAAATCATTTAAATTTACTTGCAAATTGGGGTAATATCTGGAAAATAAAGTTGAACGCAACAAAATCTGTTGCAAAAATATGCACATTAAAACCACTCACACACCGTCTTCCACTTTTCATAAATAACGACACCATCAATTGGACACCAACAAACAAAACAATAAAATACTTGGGCTTAAACTTCGATACCCGACTGAACTGGAAGCAACATATAGAGGTAAAAACTCAGCAACCCAAAACTAAACTAATTCAACTACGACCCTTACTGAATAAACACAGTCACCTCTCCACATCTAATGCACTGTTACTCTACAAATCAATAATCAGGCCGACTCCACTTTATGCTTGCCCCATCTGGACCAACGCTGCCAATACAAACCTAAACAAAATGCAAATGATCCAAAACAAAATATTAATATTAATCACAAAAGCATAGTGGTTCATCAGTAACAACCAACTACATAATAATCTGAATATAAACACAATAAAATATCAAATCGCCTATCTCGCACACAATTTCTATACAAACCTTCCCCAAATACAAGCATCATCCTTCTATAAACTGAAAAAAAAAAAACAATTATCCAACAAGAATTAGTAACAGATATCCACTTCACTCATTCTATAAAATGTTCGCAAACCTGGAATAATACTTATCTGAGGTGCTTCTTGCTTCCTCTCCAGCTATATTTTTTTAAAATAATTGTAATGTGCATAATTTTAAGTTAGTTTCAGATAGTATAAGATAGATTAAGTTCATCAAACATTTGCACAGTTAATATGTAAACTGAACAATGTAATGTCAAAGAATATAAAAATAAAAATAATAATAATAAAAAATACCATATAACTTCACGGGCCAGAGAAATTTTCCGATTAAGGCAGGCATCCGGCTTGCACAGGTTCTGGTTTAGACTGATTTTATTGTATTAATATTGTTGAATGCATCTTAAACTTTTAATAGTTTAGCACTCAGGATTAATCGACAAATTAAAAGTCATAGGAACACCTAAATATTTACAAGAAATCATCACTCAAGATATGCAGGAAAGGACATGAAAGATGTTAACAAGTATGACAGAGTTTGGTTATTAATATTCACAAGAAAGGCTCAAAAAAGTCTGTGACAATTATAGGGGCATTACATTGCTACATCCTTAACGCTATATGCAAACATGCTGAGGAACTGACTAAAAGATATATGTGAGAATTTCATGGTAGAAGAGCATTGTGGATTCCGAAAGGATAGAAGCACTAATGCATTACAGATGTTTATAGACAAAAGAAGGGAAAGGAATCTACCAACTTTTAAAATATTTATTTATTATAAAAAGGAATATGACAAAGATAATAGACAAAACTCTGAGAAATACTAGAAGAGAAATTTTCAAATCAGTTGATAAATGCCAATATAACAAGTCAATATAAGAACTCAATAATTAAAATACTGTTGAGAGAGGGAAGAAAGTCAACAGCAGTAACAATCAGCAGTGCCTTAATGCAAGGATTTCATTATCACCCTCCTCTTCAACATGTATTACACCAACTTAGTGGGAAACTGTAGAATGAAAGTTAGACAAGGAATGCAAGGATCACAAAAGACAAGGCGCTAGATACAATTTTGTATATTGATGGCCAAACTATCGTAATGGATTCTAAGATAATTTACAAAGAGTAGTTTGTGAATTGACAAAAGTGACCCGAGAATATTCCATGAAGATAGCAGTTCAGAAAACAAAAGTTATGTCAATATAAGGCAAGGAACAAAAGGAGAACCAAAATAGTAATAAATAGAAAAATAGTGGAACTAGTAAATACATTTTCGTACCTCGTAAATATTAAAAGTGTATATAGCCAAACTCAGGAAACATAAAACGAAGTTTATAACTACAATAGGATATGTTGAATAATTAAGAGACACTTTGGCAGAGATACGGACTCGGAAACAAAACTGTTACTCCACAATTTAGCTGCTAAACCTAGAACCATGTATGGCACTGAAACACGGGTAATGAAAGAGAAAGATAAATCTACAGGCTACAAAATCTACAGGCGGCACGTATGAGATTTCTGACACCTCATTGGAATCACGAGAAGAGAGAGACCGGGAAATAAATTCAACACAAATAAATTGAAAACCGAAAATTTAGTAGAAGATAATGAACAGTGTGAAAGGAGATGGTAAGATCATTTACAGAAGATGAACAACAACTGATTGCTGAAATGAATCTGGAAGCACAAACTAAGAGGGATCGGAGGTAGAGACAGGCCACTAAAGAGGAACACTTGGAAGACTAATAATCCACCAAGAATACTGTAATAAACCAATAGAAACAGGCAATAAAGTCTAACTTCTGGTCAGTTCATGATGATGATGATTTAAATATATTTAATTTTATCTTGAATTAAATTTAATTGAGTATATCTCTGAGAGTTATGATTGTCTTTAATAAAGTTGGGAATATTCCTCCATAAAACCACTGTAATAATACCTTTGAATGACCCTCAGATCTTCCTCGTTAATTGTTAAACTTAATCCCGCTTCACCGAAATCGCGTACTCGGAATTAGCAATGAGCAGATGTTTAAAAACAGATAATAGCAACCAAGTGTTAGTTCATATTGTTAGTTGTTTCGTAGAGTCTTCTCGTAAATCAGTGGGAATGCGTCAAACATTTCCACCAGTTCAGTAGCCTTATTGCGCTTCCTGCACCCCAACGTGAAACCCACACCCCTTCGTCAGAGATGCAGGTTACGTAACCCATTTCGAAATGCCGTTCGTTCGTGCTTCATGGGAGTACTTCTTTGAAATGTCATGTGATCAATAAGTGGTAATTGTTTTCAAGAAATCGTGCTCAGTTTCAAATAATGTGAGATTTAGGACGGGGCATGGTCCTATTACTTTCCACCGTCCCAGATCCGTCACTATACTTGGGTTTTTCTAACGTGGCAATTGAGGGTAGTACTCCTAGATGGAATATGACACGAATTTTTGCATCATTCTAGGTCCTGCCGCAAGATGTCGCATGATCACGACCGTATCAAGCAGAGCTGAAGATCAAGCGACTCTAGCGGCACGACCGAGAAAGACACGAAAAGCCGTGCCATATCCCATCTTGGAGATAATACCCTCAGATGCCTCGTAAGAAAAACCCATGTATAGCTAGCTACTCGGTAAAATTGTTCACGTGCGTACCGGCTCCTCGTTAATTTTATTACATATGCATTTTAAAATGTATATACAACACGTATTGTGCGGTAGAGACTTGTGTCAAAGTAGGCTGCTTCTGCAGATGTCGAACGTTCATACCGGGAGAGGTGGCTCAGGGCATCAACTGATGACACTACAGTGTCTCTGAACGGGAGGTCCCAGGCTCGAGTCCCGACAGTGGCAGGATTTTCGACAGTATGTCGTCAGCTAGCTCAAATGCAGCCGTTGTCTGGAGGAGAATTCTGGAGGGCAGCTGCCCTGATCGGTAGTTTACCGTGGTTTCGCCGAACACCAGGGGAATGCCGGACCAGTATCATAACAACCAGGCCACGGACCGCGAGCGATCTTTCCTTCCTCCTCCTTGTCCTGCCCACATCCCTTACTTACTTACTTACACACACACACTAACATGCACTACACATACACTAACACATGCCGGGAGACTGGTCGGGATCTTACAGCTTGTCCTGGCTGGAGCGGAGCCCCGTTACCTGGTTGGGGAAAACTCCGTCAGCCGACGGTGGGTCAGCACCAGATCTCGTCATCCAGCGGCGGAAGATCACCGCCATCTCCCGAGGATAAACATGTATTACATTTACGGGACTAATGACCTTAGTACTTGATGCGCTCGGAATCACTAACAATCAGTCAATCAATCGAACGTTCATCGAGCCCCAATAGATTCATTGTTATTGGACCATCCGTTGTTTAAGGACTGATCGGCATAGTTTTGTGTTCGAAAATTTGATAATGCTTTTATGGAGCAATTTTAAACCATCGTAAATTTTCATTTTTCATGTTTCCATTTTTGCTTAAATATTTTTGTTGATATTATAAATATTGCTTTTTGTAATGCAGTAGATTCCGTCCTTCATCTATTGCCTACGGCGCAGCTGATACATCCGTATGCATATCTCCAAGTTGGTGAGAAGGTTCCGGCCTCTCGGCCTTCACGATTAGCATAAAACAACCTAAACCAAAGCCAAACACCAACAGTTTGTGTAACGCATAATTTCCTACGCATGCCAAACTTTCCTATTTATACCAAAATACTTGTTTCTGAACAGTTTGTTGGAAGAGAGAGAAGAAAAGGAATACGAATTCACAGAATGTAATTCAAAACTTACTTACCTAATTATTGAGGAGAGGTATATTGAGCAATTGCATGTAAATAATGATCTGTAGATTTGCTTATGAAAGCGGAGGCTTCCGTGGCCGGAGTCAGTATCTACTTAGCTTTCCTGGGAGACGCCGCGTCCTAGGCGCAGGTGCCAACGTTTCGGCCGTCGTGCTGCAACCTTTTTCGGTGTCTCCCAGAGCATTTCACCCTGAGGAAGTTCGCAGCATGACGGCCGAAACGTTGGCATCTGTGCCTAGGACGCAGCGCCCCCCGGACAGCTAAGTAGATACTACTTTTGCGTAATTTTGAGTGAAATTGTGACACTTTTTAGAAAGGTTGAAGATTAACAACATATTCTTAAAAAACGGATACATTTTTAATTTTTTTACTTGAATATTCGCATAATACTGACAGATTCGATTTTCATTAAAACCTCAGCATTGTCTATGATTTCAACAATTCAACTTTCTTTTTGATATGTCACACCGTACAACTGTTCACTTGCGTACCGGCATCTCGTAAACAAAATTGTCAGTACTACTTACGTATATTATATTCCGTTTAAATATCAAATTGTGTGAGGACTAGCATACAATTACTTCTGTAGGAGTAGAACATTTTTTCAGCCGCCCTGGGTCTTTTTTAAGTCCTCGACGACTTGTGTTCGGAAATTTGAAAATGCTTGTTTAGAGTAATATTAAGCACAATAATCGATTGTTATTTTACATTTTATTTTATTTTGGAAAAAAAATACCCTTATTAGGACAAACTTTTCTTTTCATTATAATAAAGTTCTTACCTTGATAATATTATGAAATCGTTACTTATAATACGAGAAAGTATGTTTTGTTAGAACATCACCTAGTTGTAATATAATAATAATAATAATAATAATAATAATAATAATAATAATAATAATAATAATAATAATAATAATAATTTAAATTATTTCCTACTAGTTGCAATATTTTACTGTGATATTGTTTATGCAGAAATTAATAGGGAGTTGTATCGCGAACGAGAAAATTAAATACAAAAATAATATGGTTTATTATGTAAATGTCATGGAGACAAAATTGCCGCAAAAAATGGGATGTATTTAAATTCACATTTTGAATCAATAGTGCATCTGTCCGTGTCAGTGGTTATTTATTGACGGTTAATTCTCAATAATTTTTAATGTGGAATTACATTTCCCTATCAACTCACACGAAGGGACATAGCTCACATTAAGAGAGAGCCACCACAACACTCACAATAAAGAAGAAAGCGAAAGTCGTAAAATGGAGAGGCACGAATGGTAAAATATCCATCTCAAAGTTAGATGGAAAATGGGAAAACTGGGCCTAACGAGCATGAAACAATAATAATGAAAAAAACCTTACCAGGGAGTTCTGAAGAAATAAAAGCAGTTAAAATTGCATCTTTGAACGTGATAATATTAGTATGGGAGTTCAGGAAAGAAGTTACAAGGAGCTTATACCACATGAAATTCGACATTTTAGGCCCTTCAAAGCTCACAAAGCGAATAATGACATAAGTGAAGAACAGAATGGCAGTCCTTTTTGTTATAGAGGTAGGTAGGACGGAGGAGAAGGCTTTGTTATCAAGAGCAAAATGAAAACAAATATTCGGGAAATCAATTTCGTAAAGCTGACTGTTAGCAACAGAACAGCTAACAGTCCAACAAAAAATACCGGCTGAGCGAGTTCAGAGAAAGCATTGTCACTCCCTGCAACGACTCGGAGCGGAAGTCCTCGGGTTCGAATTCCGACACGCTGACGGATTTTCTAGACCAGCTATGATCAGGTCTTGCTATACTAGGCCTATCTACACTATGTCGAAATCAGACGCTACCTGGAGGAGAATTCAAGCGGCCGGCTGCACTGATCGGTAATTTTTCGTGGTTTATCTGATTAATACTAGGCGAATGCCGGATTAGTACCGTTAAGAATAGGACATGAACCGCGTGCGATATTTCCTTCCTCTTTTTAGTCCTATCCTCTCCCCTTACTCACACATCCACGGGAGACCAATAGAGAGCTTAGATCCCGACCGAGGTGGTGCCCCGCCGGAGGAGATAACTGGATAGGGAAAATCCTCCGCAAGCCTACGTGTAGAACGGCTCCGAATCTCACCATCCAACAGGGGAGGAAAATTACTACTTCCCAATATAAAACACTCACTACACTAACAAAACTAGTGATCATAGCAGTCGACGTGACGGTAAGCACCAATCAATCTATCAAGCCAACAAAAAAGTTCTCCTAAAAAGACATACGTCTCCTAAAAAGAACTAGAAGAAACCATCCATGTCAACAGTGTTAAATTTCCTTATTGGAGATTTCAATTGCAAGGTGGGTACAATGGAAGACGTCAGTGGATAGAAGACAAATGTGTATGTGTGTGTGGGGGGGGTCATGGTTAAAGGAACGATAGGAGGCTGATTCTTCGTTCACTACGTTCTCAGTCAACAACTGAATGTATGACGTTCTAGAAAACTCGTAAGACAACTGGACTTGATGTAGTCTATGTGGTACAATAATTTTCTTGTAACGACAACAAGATTCTACATTTATCAACAGTACATAGGTTAACTGAAAGACAATGTGAATGCAAGTATCCATAGATTGTAGGAGTTGGGTAAAGGTAGTCCAGCTTCAGAAGGTAGCGGTTGCCCGAATATAAGGCTAGCAGACGGAAACGTTTCCCAAAATGTCTGGAAGTGGGTGAGGATATTAAAAAGGAAACAATGAATGAGTTACTGTAGTAAACCTGTATCTGTAAACTGACCAGTTTCATGAGGGCTGCGAACAGAAACATTTTCATTGCATTAAAAAATTAGATTTCCTTTTTAAAGAGGCAAGTGGTAACACTTCTTCAATGAAATAAAAAAGTTTCAGTAGTTTATATGTCGTAAAATATAAATATATCTCTCTATTCTTTAATACAAAATTTGTGATGCACCACTCACGAAAATATATTGTACCTATTTATTTAGTTTAAATCAATTACAGTGGGTATGTTCATTTATCACTGAATAATTCCAATTAAAAAGTATTTCCCTTGATATTCGTTCTTAAACTAAGGTTAATTTATATAATGGATTCGAGAAATAGATTGTTAAAAAATATATCCACATCGAAGAAATTTGCATAGATCCGTCGATAAGGTCCAAAGCGAAAAATATATTGAAATATATCATTTCCTGCAGCATTTATTTCTTATAAATTTCCACTGTTGAACTCCAAATTACTTTTATTTTCTTTATTAAATCTTCACCCAGATGACTTTTATTGGTATCCACATGCGATTCCATCATAACTTTTGCATTCTGCTGCGTGTTAGGCCTGTACGTGCTGGGCGAATTAATACATAATGTGATCAAAAGTGCCCATGCACCTACCTGAAACCGTAGTCTGACATTTCCAACGACACCCTCCCCAGAAGCCCACATTAATATGGATAGGCCCGCCCCTCTCTCCGCTGCATCACAGTTCTCACTCTGGCGAGCACAAGTTGCATCAGTCCTCTGAGTGTCCGCGCCCCGCGGGAATTGCACGGCGGTTATTTCTCAAGAGCTGCAGTCAGAGCAGATCGTGATGAGCAACGTCGCGATCTGGAGGGACATCTATGTGGATGCGGACTCGGTAGCAAGGGTACTGGCCACAAGATCATGCAATATCCGATGTTCTAGTGCCCTGTAATCAGTATTTTAGACAGCCTCTAAGTGTCTCCGTGTTACAAGACAAGCAGCTTTTGACATCTTACCATCATCTTCAGGCTTTTTTATTTCCGTTCGTATTCAAATGTTAACATCAAAACACGAATAGACCAATATCACCAATACAATCTTCTTAAATCATGAAAGGCAACTGTTTAACAAGTGTACAACAAGTGTTTAACAAGTAATATTGGCGAAGGTGTTTCACAAAAGATCATTCCTTTCGGTGTTTTGTATTTGCTATGGCAAAAGTAAATTAATCTCACTATTCTCCTAGTAAAAGGTCTTGACCATTGATGAGTTGGGAAAGAGGGCATTGATATAAAACGGGAAGCATCAGATCAAAAAACTGAAGCTCTCTATTGGGTAATAGTGCTCCGTAACTCACCGAGTGGCAAGCAATTCTAATCGGAGAATAAATTATGAAGGTAGTAACTTTATAGTTTGATTCCTCCGCAGACATTAAATATACATTAATATAAAAACACATTTAAGCAGATATTGAGTGGTGGTAGGAAAACTCTCTTGAAAGTTCATATTAATTTGAGTATCAAGAGATAATCAAATCTCGGGAAAAATGTGTACGTTTTAATAAAATACTAGTCATGCAAAAACCAAAACTGATTTTCGAGATAATTTTATTATCATCCGCGAATTTTTACAGCAATTAAAAAAAGAACATAAATTTTAAAGGAAGGAAGAGTTATAAAATTTTTCTAACACGCCGTGCGAGAAAAGCGGTTTCTCGTGCTGGTTTTCCGTTTGCGAAACAGCTAATTTTTACAGTGTGCGAAGCGTGTACGAAATATCTGTAACGATTCGCAATTGTCTTTCGTTTTGTTTATTATATACAAATAGTAGTGTTACGACACTGACTGGAATCCATTTACTTTTGTACAAGTAAGGTAAAATATCTCTTCAGAAAGTTATTAGGATACAGATTTTGAAGAATCTGTACTGAAGGATTTTGCTGAAATGGCAA
>BLKR01011700.1:0-28760 GCA_011170035.1 Teleogryllus occipitalis
TATAGTGAATCTCTGGGAAATAACATGTTTGGTTCACTCTATCCGATGTCAAAATTAAAAGGAATTTCTCCACAATCATTTATTTTATTAATAAACACCAAAATTCATTAACTGTATGAGATAAAAATGTCAATATCTTTATTTGTACGTAAAAATATCAATTATTTTCAATTGTTTGTTTTGTACATTTTTTATTAGATCGTTATCCAGAGTTCTTTCTCTCTCCATCCTTGATTCTGCATTGTCCTCTATCTCCAAGTATGGTAATTCAGTCTTGGCACCTTTCAATGCCTCTTGCACTGTTCGAACACCATCTCACTCTCCGAAAGCTCTTTCAATCGCTTAATAAGATACGAGATCCAATTAATTTCCAGAATTTATTTCGTAAGTTCTCTATAGCCGTGGTTCAGGTTCACTAAAACCGAATTTTCTTGTTTTAAGTAAATGCAAGTGAAACGGGACCAGTGGCTGATGTTCACTATATCCGAGTTCACTATAACCGGAATCGACTTTATATTTCTATCGCGGGAAGTGGCGGTAATCTTCCCCTGCTGAATGGCGAGAGATCCGGCGCCGACCTACCAGGTATCTCCCACCAGTAGTGAATCGCCCCAGTCGGAACAGATTCTAAGCTCCCGACTGGATTCATGACTTGTGTGGTAGTGTAGTGCATGTTAGTATGTGTGTGTAAATGGTGAGGATAAGACAAGAAACAGGAAGATCGCGCGCAGTCCGTGACCTGTTTGTTAGCGTACTGGTCCGGCATTCGCCTGGCGTTGATCGGAGAAGCCATGGAAAAATACCGATCAGAGAAGCCGACTGCTACAAGTCTCCTCCAGGCAACGGCTGAATTCGGCCTTGCGATGTAGCTAGTGCCGAAAATCCCGGCACCGTCGGGACTCAAACCCTAGGACTTTCCGATCAGAGGCACGGCAGTGACATCAATTGATACCCTCACTCGCTTAAGTCAGTCGCTTTATTCGAATAGCATCTTCTTTTAACAAAGCTATTTTTTAGATCTAAGAAACCCAAGTGCCTAAATAACCCATTAACACTCATCCCCTATAATTAAAGTGTTAAAACCATCCGAAATCAAACGCTAATGTTCTTTAGTAGAACTTCATTTATTAGAAACAGTTTTTATTTCTTATTTGAAGGAAAAGATTGTTGTCCTATGATGTTCACGTTTACGACTGTTTTGGGAAGTAATTTTCTCTGTTATTTAGGATAAGTTATTCAGTTGCATTTTGGATCAAAATGAGTGTGTGGCTAAAGTTTTGATACATTATCGAAATTAAAATTTCAAATTTTCGATCTTTTTTCATTCGAAATTTTCAAACCTTTCAGTCCATAAAATACTCAGAAATTCTTACTATTTACTTTGAATATCTATGTTTCTACTTTCGAATATATAATAACCTACCTCGAATAAATTGGCGGCAAAAAAGCAGCCTACGGCAATATGAAAGGTGTTAATAATTTCATTAGACACCCAAGAAGACAGGAAAATACAAAAACCATTGACTTTAAATTTTGACTGAAAGATACAAATATTTTATTATGCTAATCCGCATTTTCTACAACCTGGTGTTACGATTATTTATAACGTATTCATGTCAGAATTTACGTGTGCCATTTTAGAATTGCCAATTTTTGCTGTTCCCATTTTTCGCTCGATAACAACATTTCTTCTGCTGAAGGACTTTACTATTATGTCTTCTCTCTGCTCAGTTTTCTATTTCAGGAGTAACAATTCTTTATATCTATTGCTTTAATATACCAATCTTGACATAACATGTATCACAACTCGATTTTGTATTGATGAAAATGTTTGCGTTGAAGTCGTCCTACACTAAAGACTCACAAAAATTTCACTCACACAATATTACCGTAGCTAAGAGATAACGGTTACTCCGTTACTAAAGTTAATTTACCTAACATACTCAAAATGTACTGGAATGATTAGATTTAGAGTTTGGACTCGAATATGAAAACAAAATGTATATAATATTAAGATTGTGGGTTGCAGGTCGAGATCCATTACATGTGACATTATTATTTTTGGCAATATTATTTTCACTTTACTATGAATGTAACGGTTACTTTCTTTTCTCATATTCGTTGTACTTCCTTTCAGATATTTTCTTGCTCATATTTTCCTACTTGGTATGTTCATAATCAACTTTCCTCCAACTTTGAAGTCCCGTGTTTGTATACGTCGACGTACATACAGAGCACCAGCTGATTAAACTCAATGTTCATCACGGAGTTTCTTGAAATGTTCGTTACTGAATAAATCGGATCATTATTTCGTTTATTTTATGACACTCATCTCCTGCCCACTTTAGATACAGTAATGTTTTTACGGTCGCAGTATACGGCCAGAGAACCAGCCAAGGAATCCGCAAGTTTACGCTTAGAATTTATCACGGGGCCTTGGCGATAAGAAAAGCGTGAAATGGACCCGCCCCGGTTGCCGCTCCGTGCGTCTGGAAGCGCAGACCGCTTGCTGAGTGCTGCTCCAGGTAGCAGACACTTTTCGGCGTATCGGCGGCACGAGCAGTTCCGATGCAAATGCCCGGCGCCCTATCGGCAGGAACACGAACCGATGGCAGCAGAAGCTGCTGCCGCAGTAGTTCGCTAACGGGTCAGGAGCCGGTGACAAGTTGACGTGCTCTGCCGGCTGAGTGCCAGCCAGCATCTTCGATAACCAGCAACCGAGGCAACGCTCACCCTGGTGAAGGTGATACTTGTGGTGACAGCAACAGCGTCAGATTCTGGAATGGTGAAATGGGTGGTAACAAGGATGGTGACTCGAGTCCGGATTCTTATGTAATTACATATATTTTGTTTTGCTATGTTGTTCTGAAAATTATGATCTTAGAGAATCAGGGCTCGTTTTGTTGCAAATTATGCTTTACATATTTTGTTTACATTTTACAATATTTTCAATTTATTTTTTATTTTTCTATCAGTTTCCTTGAAATTTATTTCTAAAAAGGGCTTAATACATTTTCAAAAATGGCTTTTATTTAAAAAAATCGGCATATTTTTTACACATATATTCAGAATTGTGGGCCGAAGATACAAGATGCCCCACGTTAAAACTAGGTCAGATGCACGCGTTCTGTTTGGTTACTGCACTTTATGTACATTGCAACGAGTACGCGTGAACACTGAGATTATTATCTTTAGGTGCGGAAGGGATCACTGAAGTTTTTTGATCTTTAATCGCAATTTACAAAAGATTTTGCGAAAGTGTTGTTCTGCGAAGACAGTACTACAGTAATGGTTTGTTGGTCATTGAGATCTCACGTTCCTACGATAACTATCACTGCTTTCGAAGTTAAAAATGTACTCTTAAAAATATTTAAACCGGTACGACAAGCAATACCAAAAGTGATTTAATAGTATTTTATTACCGTAACTTTAAATTTTGTAAATGTATTTTGCTGAATTGTATGTATAAGTTCTATAAATAAGTGTGTATTTTGATATTACACATTAAATTACAAATTTTTTTACATATTCTTACCATTTTCTTACCATATTTATGTTCATATCTTGTCATTTCATACTACATATTTTCGGGATTCTAATGATGGCAATGCTGAAAGTGTTATACAAAATGTAGGAAGAGCGTTGGAAACTCTTAAGAAATTGAAATTATAGCATAGAGAAGGCTTCAAGGATTTTCATTGCCAAAACAGTACATACATAACATTCGTAAAAGAAGAGAGTTCATTATTTAGGAAATACACCATGCTAATAATCCATTCTCTATGTCAGTACTGTACCATTCATCATTCTTCTATAGTGTATTCTAAGTTACAGTACTGTAACATTCTGCAAGTTTTCACTAATTCTCATACATACGTGAATTTTTAATTACTTTCAATCTATCAATGTTTCCATTTCCAAATCGGTACATGCAAACATTCATGTTCAACGGACAACGCATGTACATTGACTTTCGTTTCGGCTTTGTTTGTTCCAAACTTTACACCAACGTTCAGAATTGAACAAATCACCAGTGTTCACAAACGAACATAGCCAGAGTCAAATTCCAGTACATTTCGTGATTCTGAACATTGATTAGTAAATCTGAACATTCTTTAGTAGATCTCTAGAATCCCCTGGTCATTCTCATCCTCTGGTGCCGCCCGGATTAAACTATTGCTCATTGACGCACTCTTGAATCTTCGATATTATCACAGACAAAAAAAGTTCAAAAAAGTAATTATTTGGAAAGATATTAAGGTTTATGGCTGTAAATCACAGCCTATCTTACTCCCGAACGTCAAAAGAAGCAAGCACAAAAGTTTCATCGATATTGGTTCAGTACATCCAGAAATTATCGCGCTGTAACTCAACGCCCTTCTCTTTATATATTAGTATAGATATAGATATAGATTAACTATAACCTGCAATAATGGAATTAAAATACTGGAAAGAACTGCTGGAAGATGATCATTTATCACATCCTCTACTGCTTTCTTCAGTCATCAGAATATGTTCTGTTATCGGGACGTACCATGCAAATTTGTTTATAAAATTCTCTGTTTATGGTGTTTACTCAAATATTTTATCAGGTTTTGTAGGTCAGATATCTTGGCAGGTGGTATTGGTAACCGTGCACTCTGTGCTGGATTTAGTTCAATCCCCTGGGGAAATGGAACTCCATTTCTAATAACGCTACTCTTCCAAGGACCTGTATCTCTGATTTCACTCCCTCTGTCAGAGTTCATGACTTTGGCTCTCCAATAAACAACATAACCCAAAACAGCAGCACTTCTTTAAGAAAAGCAAGACTGTTTACAAGATCAGTGTCACGTTCAGCCACTGTTGGGCAGCACTATGCAGAACTCTTTCTCGCAAAAACAGAAATTGACCATGATTAATGCTGTTTTTACAGGAAACACTTTATACATACCATGTTTTACCAAAATCATCTACCTTTCTTCGCCCGCTTTCTTTGGGACTAATGCACTTTTCGCCGAGTCGATATTATCCTCTGATGCATATCCCAGGCGATATTATCCTCTTGTTCACTCTACAAGATGGCAGCACTCACTCCATTTTCTCAATTTTGGACTAATGCTGTTTTTACGAGAAACTCTCAAATTATGAAATTGTGAGAAAGAGAGAGAAAATTGCATCCAGGAATATTTGCACGCCGGACATGCTCAGTAACGAGAACAGCTCAAGCTGCAGTTGCTACGTAGCTGCTGTAGGTGGTTCTTATGTCGAAGAATATAAGAAATTTACTCTCGATTACACAAACCGTATAGTGGGTTGTGAGTAAGGTTGGCAAAAAATCGATGTTTTTTAAACAGGCACGAGCAGGAACATCGATATATTAACATCGATGTTTCCTTCAGATCAATGTATTTGTTCAGAAACGGATGATTTTTTTAAATCTCATGATATAAATAAAATTCCCAATATCTATTTTTTGTGTATTGCTCGCTATGAACAGCCATTGACAACTGTCACTATTGTCGATCCCCAAGCGGCACGATATCGTTCCCATTCGCAACCATTCTCCAGTTTTGTTATTTTTTTATTATTTTGTTCGCGGTAATATCGTTTTATTGTATTTTGAACCTTGACTACGTAGACCATTGATTATAAAATGAAGATCACAATAAAATTTAAGGCAGAAAATACTTGCAACTAATATTCACGTGTTATGTATGACATTAGAACCAGAACATTTTACTTCAATCCATGGTTTATGAACGTTATGAAAATATAATGCATTTAATTATTATATTTAAAAATGGAAACAGAAGGGGAAAATACCATCTGTTCCATCATATTTAAAACATCTATGTTTTAAACATATATGTTTTAAACATCGATGTTTTTGTCGATATTTTCATCGGCATCAAAAATCTTTTGGTGATGTATCGATGTTTCGGTGTTTTCTAAAATTTGCCATCATTAATTGCGAGTACTGATAGAAGACAATATTGTCTAAAGTTGTCCGCCCTCGCCTACCTGAGACATTTACATGTAATTCCTGATGATAAATAAATAACAGTGGTGTAATAGGGAACGTTTGACAAAAACTGCAGCAAACCCGTTCAATTATCCACAAATTTCTCAAGTACTGGCTGGGAATTTCAATACAATCCCGCAAGGAAATAGTAGGAGCTAAAACTTTGTGTGTGTGCAATTCTCGGAGAATACTTTGAGTAAAAGAAGCAAAGCAGGTTTCAGTTAGACTTATCTGACCATTCCTTCCTTTGTCACAAGCGTCACAGGGTCTGTTAACTGTGATAAACAGAGCTTGGTCAATCATGACCTAAAAATTCTTTAAAAATGTCCTTTAAATGACAAAAAATAAGAGAAAAATGCCCTATCAAATGACTTAAAAAATAAGGCGAAAATAACCTATTTGTTTAAAAAATTACTCAAATGTGTATGAATATTTTTATTTATTCAATGAATTTTACTATTTTATTAAAATTTATGTATATAAAATTATATCTAATACAAAGGCTTTATTTTAGGAGGAACTGCAATCCTTAGCTCCGGTCTTGAAGATTTGAAGGGTCGAGGAAGTTACCGAAGATCTGTGTAATTTTGAGAGTTCGAAAAACAGTCCATTGCAGTAATGGATTTCGTTATGAACTGATGAAACAACAAAAACTTCGTTTTTGTGTGTCATTGTAAATTCGTGAGACACTCACTAATAAAAAACACGAAAAGGAAACAAAATGCGTAAAAATTATAAAAATGACGCAAAGAATCAGAAACACGATCTAAAAATTGGAAGATGGCAAAAAATGACAAAAAGTGATCCAATAACTCTACATTTGTATAACCTATATGACGTGATAAACATCAATTTAGAAGTTAGCTACGTCTAGAATGCATAAATGAAAAGATAACATCTCGTCAGAATCCGAGCCCTGGTGATGACTGAAAGTTCACCGTGAGGAGTCTCTTCTCTGTGATGAGTTACCCTGTGAAATTGTAGTTGTTGAGGTTGTTGTTTTGTAATAAGTTGAGGAGCAGGTACTGGCAAACTCGGCGACAGTAAGGATGATGAAGATAATGATGGAGGTGGAAGGCAGAATGATCATAAGAGAGGAAACAGCGATGTTGGTGGCAGTGGCAGTGAGAATGATGATTACGGAGGTAGTAACTTTGCCAGTATCGGTGATGATATCAGTAACATTGTCGGTGTTGGTTACGGTAAAGCCGAGTGATGCTGACAAAAACAATGACGGTGTCGATTACAGTGGCGCTGTCGGATACGGTGACGCTGACAGCTACAGTAACATGTATCGCTGGCGGTTATGATGTCGCTGGCGGTGACTGACTTTACGGTGACGCTGATGGTTACGGTGACGCTGACTTTACGGTGACGCTGATGGTTACAGTGACGCTGACGGTTACAGTGCCGCAGACAGTTAGTGACGCTGAGAGTTAGTGACGCTGACCGTTACAGTGAGCTGATAGTTACAGTGACGCTGACAGTTACAGTGACGCTGACAGTTACAGTGACGCTGACAGTTACAGTGACGCTGACAGTTACAGTGACGCTGACAGTTACAGTCACGCTGACAGTTACAGTCAAGCTGACAGTTACAGTCACGCTGACAGATACAGTCACGCTGACAGTTACAGTCACGCTGACAGTTACAGTCACGTTGACAGTTACAGTGACGCTGACAGTTACAGTGACGCTGACAGTTACAGTGACTCTGACAGTTACTGTCACGCTGACAGTTACAGTCACGCTGACAGTTACAGTCACGCTGACAGTTACAGTCACGCTGACAGTTACAGTCACGCTGACAGTTACAGTCACGCTGACAGTTACAGTCACGCTGACAGTTACAGTCACGCTGACAGTTACAGTCACGCTGACAGTTACAGTCACGCTGAGTTACAGTGAAGCTGGCTGTTATGGTGGCGCCTACGGCTAATGGAAGCGCTGATGGCGAAGTTCACTGTGTCGCTGACGATAACGTGAACGGTTAAAATGAGGACGTCTCTGACGGTAACGACGATGGTGACTGTAACGCCTTCCGTCACGGTGATGCTGATAATAATACTGATGCTGGCTGGCGTTGACGCTGAAATCGCTAACACTGACGCTGACGACGACGGTACCTCTGAAACGCCGTCGCTATCGTGGACGGGGTAGCTGACAAGTAAGTTAACGGTGACGGTGGCGGCAGAGGCAGAGTCTGGCAGAGCGCTTGCGGCGAGAACCGGTCGCCTGCGGCTGGCAGTCCCTGGCGCGCAGCTGCCGCCGCCGCCGCCGCCGCAGAAATCGCACGGAGTGGTCGCACTTCTGCTAGTTAACCACGCTCTGCACAATAATGAATGAGAAGGGCGTTCTCGTTAGGTATATCCCCGAATTAT
Source organism: Teleogryllus occipitalis (assembly GCA_011170035.1). Classification (NCBI taxonomy): domain Eukaryota; kingdom Metazoa; phylum Arthropoda; class Insecta; order Orthoptera; family Gryllidae; genus Teleogryllus; species Teleogryllus occipitalis. The sequence goes on from BLKR01011700.1 coordinate 8,386, forward strand.
TGGATGGTTCCTTGCAATTTGCCCGGCAGCGCCCGTGTATTTCAAGGGGTCGGAGATTGCAAGAAGGAAGTTGGCCCAGGTACTGAATAATTGCATGGATATGTGTATGCATGATTAAAGAGTACGAGTTTTTGTAGAACTACTGCAATAAAGAATTGAGTGTATGAGAGTACAGAAGACAATCCTCCAAAAAGATGCATACGACATTTCTCATAAAATGTATTATCCTAAATATTTAAACTGTCAATTAGAGAAGAAGGAAGATCTGAAATAAAATGACGTTATATATATATATATATATATATATATATATATATATATATATACACACACACTTTGAATCAACAACTTACAATAAAATGTCTTCGAATAACGAACCGTCGAGCAATGACATTTTTTACTGCAAAATAACGACGTCAGATTAACTAACCTCAAAAGTTCCTTGAATCATTAAGAAAATTCTTGGATAAAAAAATGCAGAAGAGGATGAGAATCCTATAAATAAAAAATGATGGTGATTTAAGCATAAAGTTGCATTTAAGCATTTAAGCTAAAGTTGTTTTGAAATCAACGAATACTTCAGAGTGATACGAACACCATAGTCATAACGTGGACGTGAATAGGGTCTTTTTGATAAATTTGTGAAGAATAAAGTCACGCAAATAACTTTCACTAAATATCAGAGTCTGTGAATCAGTCGATACGTTTAAAGAGATCCTTATGGGAAATTAATTCTTTGTTTGAAAACTTCAGTGATATTCAAGTACATCGACTGGTGATTGCATGGATTGATTACTGAATCCGGGCACGACAAATGCTAAAGTCATTAGAACTGTTAGTGTGGTGCGTTTTTATCGTGAGAGGTGGCGGTGAACTTCCCCCCTGAATGGGGGAAATCCGACGCCGACCTACGTCAGCTTGCGAGGAGTTTCCCTAACCAGGTATCTCCCACCTCCGAGGCACCGTCCCAGCCGAGCCAAGCTCTAAGCTCCTGACTGGTCTCACGACAATTGTTGTAGTGTAGTGTGTGTAAGTAAGGCGTGAGGTTGCGAGTGGAAGAAATGATCGTGTGCGGTCCGTAGCCCGTTTTGTTAGAATCGGTATTCTCCTGGTTTGATTCAAGAAATCACGGAGTGGTAATTGAATATCACACTAATTGATAATTTGTAATTTTTTGATACCTTGAAGGCACTGAAATTCTAAGAAAATCAGAGCGATGTCAGCAAGCACTGAGCGATTGAGAAGGGCAACCTAATTGCGGATACCTCCAATCCAACTACACTGATAAGCTGATGCGTTGCATCCTCCCATGAATTACGATTCCTTATAAGTTTTTCATCAAATGAGCTGACAAGGATAAAGACGTCAGCTGTCACAAAAATTACAATGTTTTTACTTCTGCAGTTTAGTTTAGAATTCAGTAAATAACATTACGTTTCGGGCACTTTATTCAAATCAATAAAAATATTTTTATTTATGGTAAAATATTCTTGGTTATATGTCGTCAAGAGTCCTGGACTATGCACTGGACATTCCAACTGTGGAAGGGTATATTAATTCTTAAACGACGTCCCAGAAGTGAAAACAAAAATTACGTGCACCTGTTTCTCATGCAATAAACCGACCACACCCCCTTTTGTGCCTTATCAGCAACACTCGCATATGAATGTTTTCGTTGTAGCCGTTATTTAGATTGAAACGTGCTCTGGGAACAGAAATGAACGGTTTCCAGGAGGACATAAATTGGCGCCAGTGCACGTTACTTATCACGGCGGTAGGGCCACTGCCCTGTGCTGCATGTTGTTGCCTGGCCCCCCCCCCCCCCCCCCCCCCCCCCCCCGCCGCCCCCGCCGCCCCCGCCGCCCCGCCGCCCCCGCCGCTCCGCCGCCCCGCCGCCCCGCCGCCCCACCGCCCACGCCGCCCACGCCACCCTCGCCGCCCTCGCCGCCCTCGCCGCCCTCGCCGCCCCCGCCGCTCACGCCGCCCACGCCGCCCACGCCGCCCACGCCACCCTCGCCGCCCTCGCCGCCCCCGCCTCCCCCGCCGCCCCGCCGCCCCCACCGCCCTGCCGCCCCCGCCGTCCACGTCACTCCGATGCCCCTGCCGTTCCCAGGCGCTGAACCCCCGCCGCTACCCTCGCTGCCGCCCCTCCGCTCCCGCCACCACCGACCCCGTTGCCCTCGACGCCCCTATTACCACTGACACCTCTGCAACCCCTGACTTACCTGCCGCCCCCACCCTCCCCCACTGCCCATCCCCACCACGTCTATACGACCCTCCGACGTCTCTACAACCTCCGTCTAGTTCATCATCGCCCAAATCTTCACTAACCTCTGCCTTCCCTTGTCACTACTGACGTCGCCCCCCCTCATCGCTATCCCCGCCATCTTCGCCACCCCTGCTGTCCCTGCAACCCATACCATCTCCACCACCCCCCCCTCCGCTCCTTCTACCCCCATCATCCCCGCCACCTACATCAGCGCCGCAGCCTCCCTATAGTTCATCACCTTGCGGACGCCCCGCAGTCCCCTTCTACCCCTTATCACCCCCTCTGCCCTCGGCATCCCTTGCCACCCCCGCCGCCACCACGCCCCCTCCACCAACACACGCGTCGTGACGGCGCTCGCGTGTAAACTAACGAGCGCTCTAATAGCCTAAGTGCCTCAATTAACAGTAATTTTGACCCGATGTGTGGGATAACTGCGGGCATGCCCGGTCCAATTATGTAATGGAGGAAGCGAGCTGATACGGATTTAAGTGACTGCGCACTCTTTTTCTTCGACTTTCTCTCTTTCGCTTTTGTTTCTCGGCGTTTCCGTGGCGTCGCGCAGCGAGGAAGTTCGTCAACTTCACCCACGGGAGCCACTGGTCGCATCGACGTGGTCCGTTGTTCTTCCTGGCCCGAAGAAGTGCGCCTCCGGCTGGGGTTTTTATTCCCAAAGCTCTGCGTGTGGCTATTAATGTTATCGGGCGGCCACCGGAATCACGAACGAACCTCAAGTGCTGCTCACAGGTGGTCTGGGATACTTCTGTCGGGGTATCGAACGCGAGGAATGCTTTCTGCTGAAGTTCCGCTAGAAGCGCCTCAAGTAATAGAAAAAAAACTTGACGTCAGCGCTCGACAACAGAGGACACGCACCAAAGGAAAATGAAACGTGTCATTACACAGTTGGATTTCTCAAATATTCAAAATATTTCGTTTCTGTTGATTCTGTGACGATTTACTGAAAACACAATGAACACGTCAAGTAACATATCATTATCATTTTCAGGTGGAAAATTTGTTGACAAAAAATCTCTTGTTCAACTTGATAGGATTCTCGGAGTGTAAAACTTTATTGTATTTTTGACAATTATTGTTAATTAAATTGTGTGATATAAAATTACGGCAAACCGAAAATATTTTTCAGATAATTCAATGTAATAGGCAGAAATACATTTTTAATTCGGGTAACAGTAGTAATCCTTTGTAATACGTATTTATAAAACAAGTATGCTTTATTCACGAGGGAGAAGAGTTGTGTCCCGAATGCGTCAGGGACATAATTTTCCCGATTGAATAAAGCTCAGATAAACTCCGAGTCATAAACAATATTTCTTCCTGTGCGCGCCTACTCTACGAAGAATGAATCTCAACGACAGGTGGCAGACAACCTGGTGGCTGTGATTTCAGCTGGTTTGCATTGTTTGACGAAAAAGAGTACGAATGTTTCTAATAAGGGAGAAATGACAGGAAAGCAAGAAAAGTTTCAGAAGAAATTGTACTTCAGCATTTTAAAAATAAATTAAAAATGTACAAATCTTCATCCCTTTGGACCTATTATTCGATGTGGAGGGCAACGTAACGTGTCAAGGAAAATGTTTGTATCTCTAAGTATGTAGTATGTATTTCTCTAGGAAATAATGTTGACGACACGTGTTTAACGCTTTAATTGATATTAAAAATTACAGATGTAAATTGATTGCATTTTTGACTAGACAGGGAGGTCACAAGCCAAAAAATCTAAGACTTTTGCGAAGTTGAATTTTATAGATTTGTTAAAGAAGCATCTGACGATCAGTATTTATTGTTGAAGGTTAGTTATAAGTTATAATATAAATATAATACATATATGTATTCTCTTAGACTTATGATGTATTCAAAATATCTTCCTTTCGCATGTTGTAATGCGTATGGGAGTAGCTGGTGGATGCAGAATGAATGAATTATACGTAATGACCATTGACCAATTTTTATAGATAAAATTTCCTGACCCATAACCCTCACGGAAAGTATGTTCACCATTGTTAATGAATTGGAGTTTCCGAGAAAATCCTGCAAGTCAATTGCGTAATTGAGAACTCAGAGCTACGAGTACTGCGAAGTTTTCGAGCGTAGAAATAGAAGAGAAAATAAATACTCCAGAATTTAGATTCAGTAATTTAAATAATTGTACAATAAATATTCATATACACAAACAAGTAAATTAATGTTATTCCTCATTAAAGTTTTCACGTATGCTCCATTATATCTTTTTTGTTTTCTCTGTGTTGCAATAATCCTGGAGGGACTTAAGTGCCACTTTAATCCCGATGGGAATAAAGACACTATTTAGCATAGAAAAAGTGTGATTAAAACAGCACTTTATTAACGTTTAAAAATAAAATAATTTAAGCTACAATATTTCCCATATTGTATATTACACTATGTTCGATTTGTTATATGCCAATAATCTAGATTATTCTACATCGACACATTTGTTAAGGATGTTACGATATTATATATTTATTTATTATTTTGAGAACAAAAACTTAGTGCGTTGGTTAATTATTCAATTGACTCTGACCCGACTTTATAAAGAGTAATAAAATTGCTTCCAGTTTCACTGCTGCTCAAGATAAACCAATGATTATAATGTTCACTTTAAAATACAGCCAAAATATATAACAAAATTTAAACAAAAATAAGTGTTTTACTTGGGAAAATATTAAACGTTATTGTATATTCAATGTTATTCAAAACAAAATGCTAATACAGCAAATATTCGAAGTATTGCAACATCTCTAGATTCGTTTAAAATCCAAGGTGGTTTGACATGACGCCGCACATCTCCCAACAGTGCAGGAAAATAAACTTACGAATTACATGACGGATTTGGTCCTGTTGTAGTCACTTAGACTATAATTTGAATCAGTGAAGTTCAAAAGGCACATTATTCTAAATGATGGATTCATGGAAGGTCACATTTCTTAAGCGGCTCATACATCATGACACCTGGCTTGGCAGCATTTGTAAATGTGTTTCATTGTTGAAATCACGTTCTGCTCCATTGAGCGAAGAATTCACCAGCCACATTTAAATGCGGCGCAAGCCCAGCTGTTTTGTGTGCGTCTACTCTCGTAGCGTACTATATTATTTAATTGTTTCTCAAAGAATTCGTCGTGATATTCTTTATGATCGCGTTTATTTTACGTTTTGATCATATAGAGACGTATGAAATGGACGTAATGGTCCAGAACAGACCAATCGAATAGGTGTGTCGATACTTTTTATTCGGTGTCGAATAAAACAATGCATCGTTCGATGATAATTGTAAAACATCTTTATATGTTGTGATGACTTACATTATACCTCATTATTCTAAACTTAACTATATTACACATGGTGGAGGAAACTTCAAGATCCCATACTGTTAACAATTACTTAAAAAATAAACAAGAATGCTTGAAAATGGAATTTATTTTTACTTTTTGTTGGAAATTCATTTACTGAGGCGAGGTTGTGGTGGTCTGCGATGTTTTACTGTATTTAAGTTAGCTGCGTTTAGGTTGGAGTGACGATGGTGCGATGGGAATACCTCTGGTCTTCGTACCATGGGTCGCCCCATATTCTCTTGTTTTGGAGGACACGTGGAAGAAATGGAGAGATTCTGGGCTAGGGTGAAGGGAGGAAGGAGGGGAGGAAATGTGGGGAGTGTCTAGACTAAGGGAGGTTACTTAGCGGCACATTCTAGTAGGTGCAGGTGCAGGTTGCATAACGAAATGAATCGTCATGGTTGCGATAGTGGTACTTATGATAACGGTGGCCAAGTTTGTAACTATTACAATAGTCGTGATAAGCTGTGAGGCTCATGATCATTATAATCGTCTACATCATTATCATCATTGTAGAGATGTTAATTGTGATGGTGATTGTGTTGTGCACCAAATGATGATTGTGCGAAATGTGATAGCATAGGTAAGGATAGTGCCGATGGTGATTGTGTGGTTGTTCATTGTGTTTATGTTGATGAAGGTGGTGATATAATCGTGCTGACGAAAGAGCTGAAACTGGATATATTGTGTAGAAATGGAGATGGAAGTTAAACTCCATTTTTTAGCCGAAATCATCTACATTATTGTCTTCGTTGTAGAGACATTTATTGTTTTGGTGATGATGGTGACTATAAAGATAAAGATTGTGCGTCTAGTGATTTTGTGGATGGAGATTATGGTGATGATGGTGATGGGTGGCGTGAAGGTTGGTAATCGTGCTTATGAAAGAGCTGAAACTTGAATGTTGTGTAGAAGTGGCGATGGAAGTTCTCGTATAACGGAGATGGCTGTGAAGGTAGTGCAGCAATAGTAGAGTAGGAAACAATGTAACCGCCTTTAGCACCTCGCTTTCTTAGCAGTGCCCGCGGTTCATGAATAATACAAAGTGGAATGAAAGCAGGATGCAGGAATAATAAGTGCAAAAAGGGGAATGCAGAACAATTGAAGTCATTCGGTCAAATGCACCACACCATATACGAACACACTCGGCAATTTTAGTAGTTGTGTAATAACTGTGGTATCTAAAGGCGGCTCCACACAATCGGTATTCAATGAGTAGCGAGCGACAGCTCGTCGAATCCCAAGTAGTGCGGATGGGTTGCTTGCAATTTGCCGAGCGACGAACATTCGGTACTCTCCCTACCCACTATGTGTCGGTCTACTACACACATCCAAGAAAGCTAACATTTTCCAAACTTTTCAGCTGATCGGGATTCGGAGAGCAGTCGCTAGCTGCTCGGTGAATGCCGAATGTGAGGAATCGCCTTAAGAATGTTGCAACTGTAACATCCGTGAAGCAAATGCTTGGGCTTAATTTTATGTTTCCGCTTCCTGAGGACATGAAGTGAATGATAGTTTATGATAGCAATAATTATGTCACGAGATTCTTGAGTGTAATGCAAAATAAATGCTGGTTAAGAGCATTAATTATTCAAGAAGTTGTCTTTACTTACTGCCTAGAAAATATACCGAGTGTGTGGTGAAGAAGAAGAAGAAGGAATAAAAAACTGTAGCTGAAATAATAATGTTATAATAATGACAATAATAATGATTAATGCGAAAATGGTTAAACTTTGCATCATCCGATTGTTACATTGTATTCTTCGTGTTTTGAATCTCACATTTTAAAGACAAAGAGAAATACTTTCTAAATATTAAGTGTAGATACATAATTAACGTGACAATTTATAATGAGATGTCTCAGACTAATATTTTGTGAATTACAAGTATTTATAGGTAGAAAAATCTAATAACAATAGTATTTTAATTTATCAGATGCATTAAGTCTGACAGTAGTTTTCATGATGTAACTTTTTATTAGTGTATTTCAGTAAATGTATGTGAAAATAATTGATAAAATTATGAATCATAGCTGATATTTGAACGTCATACACTTAGTCTATAAATAATTACAGTTGGAACTCGTCAAAAAGAAATTCGACGCTGATGTTTTTATTCATTAATTTCATAAATATATGTACGTTTTACGCAGCGAGCGGAAACTTCATTGCTCAATTTTGATTTGTTGACGTAAGTTAATCGATTAGATTGCCATCTCTGCGTTGAAAATACAGCTCTTCTGGACGCGAGAAACTCTAGATCGCCCATGTTGGGTTTCAAACTATCGTCCAATCGTGTTATCACATTTATTATCTTAAACCGGCGCTACATATGAATCTAGGACTGAAAGCACGAGGAACAAACTGACAGCATGATGTAAAAAACGGGACCAAGGTTGAGTATAAATGGTTGGTTAAGTTCAGTGCATGCAAGGCGAATAAAAATGGACATAAAAATAATATAAGCAAGAATGTTCAGAATATGATACAATGAATGATTCAGTACATTTTTTATAGAAAGTAATTAATATGAACGTGACACAAACTATTAGATAAAATCAATATTATCATTTATGAAATTGAAACATTGAATCATTGCTTCCTTCACTGCATCTCTGAAATATGGTATTACTAATTTGCGATTTAGAACAAAAACACTTGCACGACGGCGTACGTGTGAATGCTAGGCGGTTGTAACTTCCAGTACGCGAAACCAGTACCGCAAGTAAAAGTTAAATATCCCCGGATGTCTCCCAGACCACGACTTAAACTTATAACACGTGCAGCAGTTACAACTCACGTCATGTCGCTTGTTTCGCATCTGCTACTTTGCACGTGTTTGTTTTTCAATTAGCTAAAGCGGGAAGTGGGAAGAACTCAGGGCTGTATAATTCACCTTCTCAGTCAAATATACCTGCAATATATTTTAATGATTAGTGCATAGGACTTCTGCTCAAGATATTTAACTCATCTCTTACAGATATTGAAAAAAAATATAATTCAAATTAAAAGAAATGCCAATGGCTAATATCATTATGAAAAATGGTATTGTACGATCATTTAAATTTATTTGTAATATTAATAGTACGTTTTTAAGAAATGTGCTCAAATATCAATAGATCACGTAGAAAAATACGCCATTGTCATTTTCGGCCAATGTTTAAAAATTTATCTTTTCTTATTTCACACAAAATATTGACTATTTTAAGAGGAAAAATATGTTAATTTTCTTGTGCAGCAGTAAACTGTTGCATATCAACTTAATTAAACATGTTTGCAGAGTTTTGACTGTTCAGCTGGCGAAAGCTGTGAATATTTTTATAGATGTTAACCAGTTCTTCCAGGATCACATTAAATTGGAATTTTGCGTGAAAACACTTTTTATTTTTGATAATATTACAAAAATAGAATTATAAAAATAATTTAATTGTTTAAATATAACTAACTTAAAAATATTTTTGCTGCAATTCTGAAATCAAGCATAACCTACAAAAAACATGCTTTTATAAAAAATATACACAACAAAAAACAATGAGAATATGAACACCAGGGCTTCAACATGTGAGAAATGACACTTTCTGTTTTTTTAAAATCTTGCGGTCGTACACAGTTCTGTTTGTAACAGGTTCTTGTATATGAAGACTGTGGTCCTTTTCGTTTAAAAAATAAATTTGGATGGAATTTTTGTTGATAGCTGCACTTGTTGACAGCATTTCCTGCTGGTTTCCTCTTTATGAGACTGTTTCTTACACGTCTTTCAAATTTTATCTCCAAAAGATTTGTGGGTGCGATGTGTACATTTTATGTGCTTGTTACTGTTGACTGATGCTGGTATGAACTACGTACGATGGTTTCAAAGTAAATTACATTTTTTACTGCATGAGGAAAACTGCACTCGCACACTTGCACTTGCTTGAGAAAAAAATCTCCAATCGCCAAAACAACATTCTATATTCACATACTCGTTTAATCAAGTTCATTTTTTTAATTCTTGTATTTTTAGTTGCTCAGAAGTTTAAAATGTTTGTTTCTCTTTCTCCGTATTAGGCCGTGCATTTACGAAAATATGCACTATTCTTGTTCCATCATCAGAGTATGTAAAATGGTTTAAAAGTTTTAAGAGTGGGAAAAACCTCAATTCCCACAATTAATTACCTTAGCATTCTTTTTTGGTGATATACATCATAAGTGACGCAGCTCAAAATTGATTAAGCTAACCGTGTTCCTTACAGAGACAAGTTAATATTTTCCAGCAAGAGACATCCAGATCTCTAAGAGATATCCTGTAAATTCACTCGCTGGTAGAGCCTTACGTGATAGAATTTTGCTGGAAAAACATTAAAGTAGGAAACAGGGAAGCGCTAAAACTGCTTGTGATGCAGAGATAGTGGCAGCGATCAACCAGAGACCATAGCCCAACCAGCGTACCAACTTTTCACCTCTACATCCCGCGATTAAATATCCGTCGTCACCTGTGATTGATTATTTCATGTTTCCGGGTGCGTCAACTGCTTTGGTCATTGCTCTCAGAAGTGCATGTTTTATCACGGGGGGTAGCGGAGATCTTTCTTAGCTGAATGGTGAGCTCCGGCGCTAACCTACACGTCGGCTTGCAGGAATTTTCCCAAGTATCCTCCACCACCGGGGGACAGCCTCAGTTGGGACAAGCTATTCGTACAAGCTCCCGACCGGCGACATGTGTTAGTGTAGTGCATGTAAGTGTGTATAAGTAAAGTGTAGAGATAGGTCAAGGAAGAAGAAGGGAAAGATCTCATGTGGTGGCCCTTTTGTTAGGGAACTGCTCCAACCTTCGCCTGGTGTGGATTGGAAAAACAGATCAAAGCAGCCGGCCGCTAGAATTCTCCTTCAAACCGCAGCTAAATTGGATCTAGCTATTAAGCTATGTCGAAAATCCTGCAACCGTCGATATTCGCACCGTAGGACCTGATTAGAAGCACCGTAATGACATCAGTTAATGCCCTGAGCCACCTATGTCAACCGACTCCTGTGGAATTGGTGATGGATGTGTGATCTCTCAGTAGTTAGTCCGGGGTTCGTCTGTTTTCCCTCCCTTTCACATCCATCATCGTTCATATTATAACAAAACATTACTAGAGATGGTAGATTTTAGCAATTGCTAAAAATTGGATAGTTAGCAAACGCTCAAAAAAATAGTAATTGTATGTTTAACGGTCGGTGTAGTGTATTTCTGACGGTTTTCAATCTGCAGTAAAATGCGAAATCGATCGCAAAATGCGAAACCACGTACAAAGTGCGAAATGGTCGTGAATATGCAATGTAATCGCTAGATTGCATTTTATGGTTTCTTTCGTGTTCGCTCTCTGACTAAGGATGTGGCATCGACAACTACACATCGATGTTTGAATAATTTTTTGATTTGAGAGTGGACATGTTTATTAATTTTTAATTAAGGTTTAAGTCCTTTGGGATGCCTCATGGGCAGCGTACTAACTTTCCGAGCTGTGGTCCCGGGTTCGATTCCCGGTCGAGGCAAAAATAGAGTTGTAGAATTCCTTTAAAATCGTCCCAGTTGCTGTAGCTGTGCGACGAAGAAAAGCTCAAGCAGGCGGACCTTGCTAGTTACGGTGAAGAGAATACGTCGTGTTCGCCTCTTGTCGCTCTTACCCCCAAGCATGGGAATTTAACTACGCTCAGGCATGGCGGACACCGGTATCTAGCCGGCGAAGTCGTACTACCGACCCAAATAACGCCAAATACATACATTGACAAAATAAAATAAATAATAAGAACAATTAAAAACTCTGCTTCTGAAAGCATGAGCGCTATCAAATGATGGGGAGGATGGACAATGATCTGACCGAACCAGTCGAAGATCGGCCTCTCTGCCATGACATTTATACACTTGAGGTGCGGCCAAGGACATAGTTACCACAGAGTGATAAAGAATTGAGAGTGCTCATAAACGAGAAACGACACCCATTGAAACGTTCGGGAGAATGAATGAGCAATGATCTGAGCGAACCAGGCGAAGAACAATCTCTACCACGAATAATGTCGATGAAGACCTCCCAACTAAATTTGGGGACCTCTTGTAATGTTTTACTACAGATTTTTTACAGTACAACCCTAACACTAAACTGACTAAGCGATCGGACCAGTTATCCTTCCTGAGGACATACAAATAAACTTGCAAACTTCTCAGTCAAAGCCGGGTCGCCCTGGAAAGGATATCCAGTCACAGTCGTTGGACTGAGAGGCCGGAACAGGCATCGCCCTAATCCGCGAAGGTAGAAGAAGAAGAAGAATTTTGTAGAAACATATTAGATGGATGAATTAAATTTAAATAAATATTGCTCAATTTTTTAATGGTTCTTTTCAATCTGCGATCCTCCAGGGTACTTGTGGTAGGATTGCGGTCCTCGATGTAACGCAGTGCAATTGGGTATCAGATCTTTAAAATAAGGAATATATAAATTGCTGGGATGTAGTAAAAGGCATTGAAACACATTGATCTTTATAATATATTTTTCAATTCTAAGCCACAATAATTTGTATTTACAACAAAATACCGACAAAAACGAATGGATATACGTACATAAAACTGAAATAAGCTAATGATTGTAAAATTTACTGTTAATCTTCGATTATAAGAAACTGTTTGAAGCAAAATAGGTTTTTGTTTTTCTATTTCCACACAATAATTCCGACGAGATAGAAAAAGTTGTTAAACATTTTCCTTTTATTATTATCTTCAGTGAACCTACCGATTTATTTACTTTTCATTATTTAGAATTATTACATTTTTAGAAAATATTAAATATTACCTACCGTCGAACTTTAACATATTCTACGAAAACTTACAAATCAGTGGCAAAAATACTCATAATTATATTAAATGTAAAATGTAACTTGTTAAAAACACTCATTTGTGCCAGTATGCTTAAATTAAGATAAATTATTAATTATATTTAATGCAAAGTAATATAATTTCTCAAGACCTTTAGAATTGTACAAGTTTGAGTTAATAAATGTATGCTATGAGTGAGTATTTACAACGTATTGTACCTTTCCTTTTCCACCCTACTTAAGGTCTTCGAGGACCTCGGAAAAAAATAGTCTTTCTCGCCCTCCGATTCCAACAGCGCGCCGCCAGTTGCGGATGTCTGGCAATAACTAGGGCTATTACACGAACACGGACAGTGACCCACTTACATCTGAATTTCTCCATTTTCATATCTGTTGTCTGATTTATTTAAATTTTTAACATGTTCTGCAAAGGATTCCTATGAAACATACTTTTTATATTAAGATTTTTTCTTTTATTTCAATTTTGCCCCTGAATATTGTGACCACTGAAAATTTCCAAAGAATCCCTGTATAATAAATCATTTTATTTCTGTAAATATGATCGATTCCTTTTTCTGATTTTTAACTGAAAATTTGAGGATTTGATAAAATTTTGAGAAAGTCGCTCTCCAAACCATCTGGCAACTCTGTAATGATTCAACATAAAATTAATGAGTACTTCTATTATTAAAGTTATAATTTCACTCTCCTTGAAAGTTTATATATTTGGTAAGTCAAAAAAGTTTAATAGTAAAGGTGACTCAGAAGGAAGCAGAAATGTAATAGGCTCCCCTCATGCTATAGGCTCCGTATGATTATCTTGATACTACCTATGATTCTGCTTGATATTTTTATGATATTTCTTAAAATTCCTATAATTTGGCATTAGACCAATATATATATATATATATATATATAATATATATATATATATATATATATATAGGTCTAATGCAGAAATTATAGAATTATATAACGTATATATATATATATATATATATATATATATATATATATATATATATATATATATAAATATTGGTCTAATGTGTGTGTTTAAATTGTCGGTGTATAAATGGTATGAATTGAGTGCTTACAATCTATTACTTTTAATTTTCCAAACAACATACGCAGCTTATTGAACTGTTTGAAAAACTCTGAAAGCTACACCTCATCCTGTTTCTCCCGATTCCAACGGCGGCGCGGTGGCCAGTTGCAGGGTCTTGCGGCGCTGGGCCGCTGGCGTACGAGCACCCGCATTGCCCCGGCGCCCGCCCGCCTTCTGATCAAGGCGGCGGTTGTTATGACCGCAGCACCTGGCCGAAGCGTGGAGGGCGGCAGGTGTGCGTTCGGCACGCTGCGGCGCGCGAGGCGGCCGGGGCGTCCGCCCTCATGCCCCTCACCTCCCCTCGTCCCCACCCAGCCTCACCATCCTCAGAGGCTTGCGCCCGACGGCAAACGCGAACCGCGAGCCGCCGGTGCTCGCCGGTCCGCTCAGGGCGAAGCCCGCGCGAGGGATAGGAAACCCTAGAGAGTGAAAAATGGGTTACAGTGGTATGGTGAAATTTACAAGGAGGGCAAATGATGGATTTCAATTTGAACACAAGAAATATTGTGGTCAGTGGCCGATATCGCTAAGGCAGTTGGGTCATGATCTCAGGACCACCGGAAGATCTGAGTTCCGTCATCCTTCCTCAGGCAGCAGTTTGTACTTGTATTGCAAATCTCCTTTCACCCCTTATCATCATTATATCGTTTCATTTTCATAGTTTCCATAACGTTACACAAATAGTGAATAGCTAATGACCTAGATGTTGATGCGACCTTCAATAATAAAAAGAGCCGTATTACATACGAATTCATAGGCATTCCCATTGTGAATTAAAGTCAGCCCCGGGGTTAAGAATGGCTTGACTTACGATAATCCGGAGATACTAGCTGGGCGAGGACTTCGATAGAAACCAAATCAAAGTCGTATTCGGCTTGTGCAAACACTGTTGTGAAACGAATTGGCCCAAATCTTTACTAATAAAGCGGTTGATGCCAGCCGCGGGTTGACTGATCTCGGAAGAGCGTTGTACTCCTGCCTCAACCTTCCTCCCAATAGAAAGTACACGGGTAATGCTGAAGCTTCCGTTTGCCAGAGTATAGCAAACCAGAAAATACTAATGTATTCTCTGTTATACTGTATGTTAATACAATGTATGTTGAATTGCTCATATTCAAATTAAATACAATATTATTATTCACTTTACTTATTTTTATATACTTCTTATTTCTTATTTACTTCTTGTTGTACAGAACAAAGATGTTGTTGTAAAATGTTCACTTCGTTTTATATAAAATTGGACTCAGACGAGAACGCAGCATACAAGGAAGTACAAGTATTACTGCCCGACTTATGAGGTGGAGCTTTGAGAGTGTTGTGGGCCCCCTATTAAACTCTAAAGTCGTGTAACTCAGAAAATCTTCAATTTCATCATCTGCAGATCTTTACGCTTTTTCGGCCAGTGTTCCACTTCAGGTCTATGTGTTGTTCTAGGGAGTGGGGTGGGAATGAGCGAAGAACAAGGGCTTGGTCTAAGACTAGAATAAGAACTTGGTCTAAGATAAGAACAGGGACTTGGTCTAAGATTAGAACAGGGACTTGGTCTAAGATTAGAACAGGGACTTGGTCTAAGATTAGAACAAGGACTTGGTCTAACAATAAGACTAGAACAAGGACTTGGGCTAGGACTAGAACAAGGACTAGAACTGGGACTAGAATTATATCGTTTGTTACGTTTGGGCTATATATCTAGGTCTGTACTGTGACTAGACTTGAACTAGGATTATGACTAGAATAAGAACAATGAGAACGTGGGCTGGGGCTGAGGCAAGGAGGAGAAAGAGGGAGCCAGCCGCGTTTGAGGTGGCGCCGCACAGTCGGAAGGCTGCTGATGAGGATAATTCGAAATGCCTCGGCCGCCACCGCTGCCTGTTTGCGGTTTTCTGGTGACGAGGAATTCCAACAGCCGCTTGCTGTTTCCGAGGCTTTCAACTCTTATTCCACCTGCCCCGATTCTAATTTTATTCTGTCAGGTTCTGGTCTGCGTTAGCACTGTTAAAAAATTCAATGCTATTGAATATTAAAAGAAAACTATCTTTCTTGCGTTTAATTTTCTTGTGAAGTTCTGACCTGTTTTTTGTCAATATTATTTCATATAGCTTCAAATGATTATATTGCCTAGAAAGCGGCGTAACGTAAAAATACAATAAATAATTAATATTGGGGTTTGGGGATTCTATACAGGGAAGGTAGTGATTTCTACAGACCAGAAAATATTTAATGAATAGACTGTATTAAGTAATATCATTAAAGACTTTATAGTTATTTATGACATTAAATTTGGAACAGATTCAGTGTTGCATTAATTCTGATTAGTTAGTGTGTGAAGCGGGTAGCCGGTAATGCTAAACCGTAAATAATGCACAAGTTGTTAGTAATAATTAAGAAACACTTGTTAACGGGGTATTGCTGATGAAACATATTACATTCCCTGTGTTAAACACGAAACTTTATATTAGCCATAACAAAAAACATAAAAATGAAAAATTTCGAGAAATATTTTTAATTCTACCCGACAAAATGGTTGAAACCAACTTTTCAATGATGGTAATTTATAAAAGTGCTAATAATTTTGGTTTAGAAACGTTTGCGAAATGTTAATTCAAGGTAATTATTGTTCTTTGTACGATGTGTAAAATAGTAAAACTTAATAATCTAAAATAGATCTGATAAATGAATCTTACACGTATTAATATACTATAGTACATTTCACTATTATTTGTAATAATGTAACTAGTCCTAGGTAGTATCTATGCCACAAAGTTATGCCACAAAGATACATTTTTTCCTTGAAATTAATTAATTTATGAGTTAAAAGAAAAAAAATATAACGATGGTATCTTTCAAAAGAATGTCTATCTGCTTTTTCGTCTTTCATGACATCACTTATTAACATTCACATTCTCCAACATTAAAGCCATCTTGTAAATGACGTCCTGTTCTGATCCCGTCTCACGTGCAAGCTTCAGTACACACAGACAGTTATCTCGTGAAATGTGCTTTCTCGGGCAGCACATTTGTTGAGGAAACGTGACAGTAAGCGAGCCGTTTCTAGCCCACTTCCTGTCGGTCCGCCATTTCCCTTTAAAGGTAATCGGAAGTTGTGAACAGATGAGACGCGAAAGAATCAAAATGCCCGCTCCTAACCACAGGTCAGATCCAAGCGAACAAGCCGAAGAACGCGGCAACGCGCGTTATCGCAGCCATACCATCAAAAGCCTATGATTAGTTCACCACCGGAGACTTGGCCCCGCGTTGAACAGGTGGGGCGTCTGCTGCAGAGGTTGGCTAAACTGGTACGTGGTCGGGGTCGTACTGCAGTGCGCTTGAAGGAATGTGATGTAAGTTGTCTGGTTTCGAAGATTGTTCTGCGGAACATCCAGATGACCAGGAGTTCGAGGAAACCATAAGTGATTTGAAAAGGTAAAATAATTTAATATCGTAACATCAAGTCCCCTACTGATATAAAACACTCGTAATGATCTCAACCATTAAGAAGGAAATCTAGATTGTCTAAGGGTATGCCGAAGAGAGAGATGTAAGAAGAAAAAAAGCGAAGTGGATGTTTACATTTCCGGAAAAGAAAATGCGAACGTTCCACGTAGAAAGACATCTATAATATCAAAGGGAAACGTGAAATTAATAAGATGGTATAGAAAAAAGAAGTGTACAGAACGTAAGTTGCAAAATTGAATTCGAAGAGAAAGTAGCAAAAAACAGGAAAGGTCTCAAGATGCCGATAAATTTAATTGATGATTCAAACATTCTTCAAAATGAGCTCATATTTTTAATTTCCATGTATCAGATAAGTTAAACAGCACAAAAATGGAAATTGCGTTCCAAAAATTACCTTTTCAATCTCTCAGCAATTAAAGACCGAATTATAAGCGAAATAAAAGTTCTAACAAATTAATATTAAAATCTGCAAGGGAGTTAATAACGATAATATTTATCCCATTATGACTTTCATTAGACACTTTATAAAAAGTGTGGAAAAATGTATATTCGCCAGACTCTACTACGATAATCTAGAACGTCCATCATTAGCGGGAAAACCTGTGCAGCGAAGTGGCCGTGCGCCAGACTACTCGCGCAGGCGTGTTCGCTGCAAAGCCGATTTCCTTGAGGAAGGAACTCTGGGAGCGGGCGAGGGGGAGGAGCCCTTTTTCAAATCTTCCGGCTAACGGCTCGAGACCGGAAGCGACTCGGACTCGTCGGCACGTGGTGGGCGCTCGCCTTTCCCCCGCCCGCCGCCCACGCCCCCTGCCATCGCCCGACCACCGGTTACCTCTCGCCGCCTGCTGCCTTCTTCCCACTGTGCTCTGGCCACTGCTTGTCTTTGACCGCCACCCGAGACACCGACACACCCGCTCTCAGCCATCCCCACTGCCGACCACCCCGCTGTTCGTACCCCCGCTACACGCCATCCACGATGCCCGCCAGCTCCACTCCCCGCCACCTCCTCTCCCCGCCACCTCCACTCGGCGCCACCTCCATTCCCCACCACGTCCACTCCCCACCACGTCCACTCCCCGCCACCTCGGCTCCCCGCCACCTCGACTCCCCGCCACCTCCACTCTCCGCCACTTCCACTCCCCGTCAACTCCACTCCCCGCCACCCTCGTTTTCCCGCCACTCCCAATGCCCACCATCTCCACTCCGCGTCACCACGCCAATGCCACCTACACTCCACGCCACCCCCACTGCCCGCCAACCCTGCTGCCCGCTAAGCCCTTTGTCCGTCACCGCCGCTGCCCACCACCCCCGCTGCCCGCCACTCACGCTCCTTCCAATCCACGCCTTTCGCCAATCAGGCCCCACCTCTCACGCCCCTCGCCGCCCTCACTGTCCAGCACTCCCGATGCCCGCTACACCCGTTGTCCGTCACCCCCGCTTCCCGCCGTCTACACTCCCTGCCATTTCTGTTGCCCGCTTCTCCCGTTTCTCGCAACCCACGCTACCCATCCCGCTTCCCCCGCCACCTCATCTTCCTGCCACCCTTCTCCCCGCCATACCGTCCCCGCCACATCGCTCCCCGTCAACCGTGCCGTCACCCACGATCCCCGCCACCTCCACTCCCCGTCACTCCCGCTCCCCTCCGTCACGGCTCCAAGCTCCACACAACCTGCCGCTTTCCTCACGCGCCGCCCGCTGCCTTCTGTGATCTGCCCAATGTGTGCCCTCACCTCCGCTCCCCGCCATCCCTTGCCCACTGATGATCATCACAGCTTCCTTGCTCGCCACTCAATGCCCGCCTTATCCTCCCTCCCCCCCCCACTCACTGCCCATCGACCCTTCACCCGGCCGCCCGTTGGCTCTTCAACATTCCGCCTGCCATCCCCGGTCTCTGCTCCCCGCAGCTCTTCACGGAGCCCTTGGCGGTCTCGTCCCCGCCTTCCGCCGTTCGTCGATCCTACTCCTACTCCTACTTCCGCCGTTCGTCGATCCCGCTCCTCCCCTCCCCTCCCCTCCCCGCCCCTCCCCGCCCCTCCCCGCCCCGCCTACGACGACCCGCCTTTCGTACTAACCACTACCTGACCCCTTCTCCGCCACCCAGTGTCTGCTCTCTACCGATCGCCAGTCGACCACACTCCCCGTCCCCCTCTCCCGCCGCCCGCTCTCGACCGCCCATTCGCTATTCCAAGATCCCCCCGCCGTTGCCTACGCCCCTTCGGCTGACCCCGCTGTTTGTTCCCCGCTTCGCCACTTTCTCCCCGTACGCCACAGTCTCCCTCTCCTATAGCTCACCGTTCTCTCCCTGGCTCCTGTATTCTCCGCCTTTCGCCCGGTTCTCTCCTCCCTTCTTCTGCCGCCACTCCTCGTGCCGCCCACCGCCCCGTGCCCACTGTCCGCCACCTTCCGCCACGCGCCGGCCGCGCTCAACCCCCTCTCTCCTGTACCCCAACCCTTCGCTCTCCTTTACTCCATCCCTCCACTTTCGCTTTCCTTCTTCCTTCTTTTCCCGAGCCCTCCGCTCTTCTGCCTTCATTACCCAGCCCTCAACCCTCCGATCTCCTTCTTCCTCCTTTTCTTCAACCCTTCGCTCACCTTCTTTACTCCATTCCCCACGTTCCGCTTTCTTTATTTCTTTCTTCCTTCTTTTCCCGAACCCTTCGTTCTTCTTCTCCCTTCTTTATTCAGCCCTCAAGCCTCCCATCTCCTTCTTCCTCCTTTTCTCCAACCCTCCGCTCACCATATTTACTCCATCCCCTACGTTCCGCTTTTTTCCTTCCTTTTCTTTTCCGGAACCTTCCACTCTTCTTCCTCCTTCTTTACTCATTCCTCCACCTTCCGATCTCCTTCTCCTTTTCTCCAGCCATTCACACTCCTTCTCCCTCCTTTACTCCACCTCCCCGCCCTCTTTCGTTTACCTCAACTCCCCGCTCTGCTTCTCCCTCCTTTACTCCATTCCTCCGTCCTCCTATCTCCTTCTTCCTCCTTTTCCCCAACCGTCCGCTCCCCTCTTTCCTTCTTTATCTCATCCCTCCACTCTCTATTCTCCTTCTTTCTTGTTTACTCCAACCCTCCTCTCTTCACTCACCAGGTTCCAACTTTACCCCGACCTTGTATTCTTCACTTTATTTGACTAACGTTTACCTCATCATACCACTCTCCCTCCCCTTCCTTTACCCCTCAATTCCATCCTCTAGCCTCCCACTCTTACCCCCATCCTCCCTCAGCTCTCCGCCCACCGCACCCTCTCTTTCCTTTACCCCACAACTCCATCCTCCACCCTCCCGTCCTTCCCCCCATCCTCCCTCAGCTCCCCGCCCACCGCACCCTCCCTTTCCTTTACCCCACAACTC
>BLKR01011701.1:0-28740 GCA_011170035.1 Teleogryllus occipitalis
AAAATAATGATATCAGAACCGAAACGATTATTTTGAATCTGATGGACAGAATTCAATCATTAAGGATCAACTGGCATCACACTCAACGCATGTCTCTAAACAGAAATTCCATAATGGTATACCAGTATAATCCTAAAGGGAGGAGAAATGTTGGCCATCAGTTAACAAGATTTATCAGAATTTTGAGGAACGAAACCAAATCAACTAAAACTAATAACAAACCAGAATTCAGTGTTCATGTTCAATAAGTCATAAATAACAGAGAAGTCACAAATG
The DNA here is from genome assembly GCA_011170035.1 of Teleogryllus occipitalis. Classification (NCBI taxonomy): domain Eukaryota; kingdom Metazoa; phylum Arthropoda; class Insecta; order Orthoptera; family Gryllidae; genus Teleogryllus; species Teleogryllus occipitalis. Next base: position 277 of record BLKR01011701.1, read on the forward strand.
GAAGCAATAAATGGCCCGCTAAGGCCCTTCCAACAAAAGCACTCGCCGGTTCATCGTCTTCCCAAAATATTACATTTCTTTTCCACTTTATTAATCGCCTACTCTTCTTTTTCCAATTCAAATATAATTTTTTCAGAAAGCACCATATTTATTTACACACGAATTCATTGGATGGAAGATATGTATATGAGTTACTGAGAGACAGTAAGTGGAATTCCATTTTCAAAGTAACATCCACGCAAGTTTTCTACACTAAAGGCGATACCATTAATATTGGAAGAAAACTACAATACATAATATAAATTCCGTGGTGGCAGTAAAGGTATTGTGGTAATTCCTAATGATTCAAAAGATATCAACTAGGTAGTTTTTTAATAATATATTTAATATTATAAATAAGTAACCAGACATGAAATTTTCGAGAATTTTATGCCATTTTCAGTGGAAATTAGAGGAAATTGTGGAATTAAATTTCATTAACACTTGAAATGCAACTCACTCAAATGTGCAAATAGAAATAGATGAAATACAAATACTTATCACATAAAATGTAGGCTATTTAATCTTAATTCATTTCACATCGGCTTAACCATTCACGAAAAGCGGACAGTTTTAAAGTTATATTGATAACCCCGTTTTTTATGTTTCTTGCTTATCACCATATTTTTCAGTGTTTTCGCGGCTAAACGTTATTCAGAGAAAAAGCTTAATGACATTAAACAATGGCAATTTTATATTTTTTTATTTAATATTGAGTAATTATTTTCAAAACTGGACCGCCTTTAAGCAATTTTGAAAAAACTAAAGCAATTCATTATTTTTACCCTTTTTTCTTAAAAAACGTGTTTTGAGGAAAACTCTTGTTGCAAAATAGAATATTCGTGTTCTGCGTTCTAAAAATGTATAAATATCAAATTTGAAAAACGAAACAAAAACTTTCCCAAAACTTCACCAAAAAGGCTTTCTATTTTCTACTACTGGACTAGACTGAAAAATGTTAATGACATTCGTTCGTAAATAATATTCTCAGGGCATTTAAATGACTGGATACGAAGGTTTACGGTTCTGAAGTTTTTCGGCTTAAAACGTCTTATGCTTAATATTTCACTGGCGCGCTAAGATCATATTGATGGTTCCAGAAAATAATTTCTACATATTCAGTATAGTTTTACAAAAATTTCTCTCTGATTTCCTCTGATATCGATTTTGTGAATTCCAAGTGACCTGAGAACTATTTTAAATTAATCACTAGTTTTATGGTAGTATTTACAGTAAAACATTTCTGATTTATTGGCGATGAAAAAGATAAAAACAGTATTCAGCGAATACATGCCCAGCTAATAAAACGAACGTGAATCGACTTGTTTCAGAGCGTTTTACAACTGCTACGATCATAAACTGAAATACCCGTAGTGATTTAAAAGAGCACGGCCATTAAAACAGATAAAATATTACTTGCATATGTTTTCGAATCGCATAGCATGAGTTGAGAGAATAAATTTACATCGGAAAAGCAAGTATGGGAGTAAGATCCTCATATACACGGAAAATGCAGTTACCAGATAGACCATGTTGACAACAAAGCACTTCATTCTTCTTTTAACTCGAATCACATTTCACCAATCACCTGAGAAGTCACGCGAGTGTGCAAATTATACACACGCAAGTTCCAACAAGAACTTCGTTTGGGGCGAACAATCGACGCGTGTTGAAGTGCAATGGCAGCTTTCCGCCGCAAATCACAGGAGAGGCGATGACGACGGCATGCTCTCGTTAAATCGCGACGTCGCGCCGTCATTTCTCGTCCCTTCCCTTCCCATAGAAACCCCGAGGGTTGCCTCTGGCGTAATTGCGGGACGACTTTCTGACCGACGCCAGCGCTTCCTGCCGCCCGCCAGGGCATTCATTCCGGCAAGATCTCAAGCCGCGGTGCGGTGCAGGCGCTCGGGAGGATGGGATCGCAGAGAGGCCAACGCTTGTGGTGCTGCTGTTGCTTTCGCTGGTGCTCATGCCGGTGTTGTTGCTCGTGCTGGTGCTGGTGCTCGTGCTGTTGCTGGTGCTAATACTGCTGCCGGCGTTGGTGCTGGTGCTCCTAATCGTACTGGTGCTGGTGTTCGTGCTAGTGCTGTTGCTGGTGCTAGTGCTGGTGATGGTGCTCCTGTTCGTGATCGTGCTGATGTTGTTGCTGGTGTTCTTGCTGGTGCTGGTGCTGGTGCTCGTGCTGTTGCTGGTGCTAGTGCTAGTGCTCGTGCTGGTGTCACTGCTTGTACTGGTGCTCGTGATGGTACTGGTACTGGTGTTCGTGCTCGTACTGGTGCTCGTGCTCGTGCTGGTCCTGGTGCTCGTGCTGGTGTTTGCAGGGAATCTGCATAGCGTGAAGCACCTTAGAGTATGCGCTATTGACTTCCTTTCGAGCTTCTGCGAGTGCGCGAACTTCAAAACTATGCTATATAACCAGAATTGTCTCACATACGGCGTGGGTGGCACCCAACAAGCCTTTGTCGATGAGGCTTCTTTCACCCCATCCGCGCCGCTGCGTGGGTAGCGCGTGTGATGTTCGACGTCGTCGACGGCGGACTTTCCTCAGGCCTGTCGAGTTGGCGTTCTAAAATCCCACAGGAAAACACCCAAGTCTACAACAATTGCTCATTTTGAAACGATCGTGTATTCTTCGAAAAACATACAGAAACAAGTAGAAAATTCTCTTGGGACATGAAAATCAAATTAGCGCCTGGAAAAGACAGTACAATAGCATACACTTCTTATACTTAATAAAAATGTAATTTGTTCATCTGTTTCACTTTTTTCTCAATTGGAAACAAATCTTATTTATTCAAATTTTTATTCTTTTCTTAACAGAAAAATCCTATTGATTTGTGTAAGTTTAATTTCTTTTTCTGGAATGCAATGTACTAATTCCTTTAAATTTGCTCTTTATTCTTAGTAAAAACTTTCTACAACATTAGTAATTTACCACCTATTCGTTCCATGTTAGTTTTACTTCTTGGTCTTAACTGATAAATTCTACTACCAGCTGGTCTGTTCCGAATAATAAGTTAAAGACAATAATTGACTATTTGAGATCATGATTAACACACAAAACAAAAATTCACTCATATAATATAAAAACTACCTACATGAAACTGCACTAAAGAAAGAAAGAATGAAAAATATAATGTTGCGCAATACTTCAGTGCATGTTCTATATCGCGGTCTCTGACAAATTTCTAGTGTTCATTTTATGCAACAGAATTCACCATTCTATGCACGCTGGGTTGATTTTTGTTTGTATTACATTCTCTGTGTTTCAATTACTGTAGATTTCGCGAACAATGTTTCTAGCTTTTCGATCAAATTTCTTACATACTTCAATGATACGGGTAATGAAGACAGTGCATTTTCGGCGGAGGGCGTCGTTCGTAAATGCGGCGCCTCCCGTGTTGCTGAAAACGTGTTGGCCGCGACTCCATCCCGCGTTGGTCGCTCATCTCGACCGAATGGTCGCGAGCGGCAACCCTACTGAGGTTGCGTTCTGCCAGCGGATGTCGGTAGCTCGCGCTCGGCGTCCACAACCGCCAACCAATCCGGTCGGCTCGCAGCAGCGGGGCTGGCGTCAACGTTTTATGCAAATGCTTTACTTGTAGTGTAAAGAAAGGATTTTATAATTACTGTAGAACTGAACAACTAATTATTGAAACGCGAGTCGGAATAAATCTGGAAAACTTCGGTAGTCCGTGCGTTGTACTATACGGTGTATCATCTTATGGGTTTTAACTTAATTTCTGAACGAAGAGGCATGAACGCAGTGTAAGTCAACCCAATTTACTCTGAATATTGTAGACAGAATACCCGTTGACGCCGTCACACAAACTTAATTTCTGAACGAAGAGGCATGAACGCAGTGTAAGTCAACCCAATTTACTCTGAATATTGTAGACAGAATACCCGTTGACGCCGTCACACAAACTGTGCTTGAACTCTTGTAAACAACGTAGCAACCACTATCGCATGCGATCGCGTGTGTACACAATGCACTCTGTTGTTCGCAACTTTGCCACTTCCTCATTTCGCTACGCTTCGTTGGCACTTTCACACATCGCACGCAACGATGTATTGTGTCTGGTTATCCTACAGTTGTATTAAATGTACAATACATTTTTTCGGAGAATACAAACATTTCCGAATCCGAAAAGACCACTCTCCCAATTAATTCGGAATACTGGGGTACCACTGTAGTATAAATTGTGTTGAAAATGACTTTTCAGTATAAACATTATTTTATTTACAACAAGTTTATTAGAGATAGACCGACATTTCACTCATGAATTGTGGGAATTCTGATGTGGTATTGTTGACGTTCTTATGAGAAGAAATATATCCCCCCCGTCGCATTTCATTTTTGCAATTTTATCTGCTATATGTTCCTTATCTTTTGCAATCATATAATATGTCTTTCTTTATTGGTATTTTATAAGGTTTAATTTGAACTGCTACTAATCCTCCCGTTGCATTTCATTTTTTGCAATTTTATCTATCTGTTACTGAAAATTTAAATGTATTTATTAATTGTAATTTAATTTTATATCTTACTTTGTATTTTATTTGTAATTTTGTTATATTTTTCTGTATCTTGTAGACTGACGATCACGGTAAAGCCGTCGAAAGCCGGCTATCTTAATAAAACTAATGTGTTGACGAAGATGACCTCTTTTATTTCTTCTCATTTCACTCGTGACCATAACCACAAACACCGTACAAGATAAAGAATGTTCCAATGGATCATGAAATTGTGTGCCATATCTGATCGAAGTTAATATGAATGTCCAATTCGAGAGTACTTCTAAGAAGTAATATAGTCGAGTACGCTTGGTATGTTGTGTGCTTCTATATTTTGAACAATCGATAGCGACAACAAATGCTGAAATTGCTAGCGACGATGTCCCAAGAACAAATTAAAAATCCGAAAATGGGTTAATTAACGCGAGAATAGTCATCTTTATGCTCTAACGATGGGAAGAGAATGTGTAGGTAGTATAAATGTGGTTCCTGCAGTATATAAAAGTCATGCAATGTGTGTATAATTAATTACTGAGCCAACGTCCAAAGTGTCTAAGAACGATTTGTCTAGTAACAACGTGATGTGGTTGACGTACTAAAACATCCAGCTGATAATACTCTATGGAATCTGTTTCCAACAGCGTTGTAGCATCTCAACTGTCAGAAAGTTACAGATTTATTGCGTCCACGATTTCTGATTGATCGGTCCTTCTTATGAGAAACGAAATTATATCTCAACTCGAGTAACAATTTTATGAGAAAACTCACTTTGTAACCATACAACGCGCTTTGTGCCTTTACAAAGTCGCCACCGCATCAACGACTCTAGCGTCTTTCCCACTCGATTTCATGGTCGACACAAGGGTCGATGCTTCCGCGGCAAAACACAATACGCTCTCATTAACGTCGAGCCGTCTTCTTACACAGGTGTTGAAGTTCAGAGCCAACGGAACGTGAAAGAAGTAATTACACTATAGTGTTCAATTTCACTGAATCATTATATCAGTTCGCAGGAGAATGAAAGTATATTTATTTGAAGTATAGTATAAAAAACGCCTCGATTATCATATCCAAAAGTGTTTACTCCTGAGATAACCTAAAACAATATAACAATCCAGTAAATTCGCAAAAATGTTTTACCATGTCGTATTAACGTCTGCAAACACTAACGTTATACCACTAATGTCTTAAGAAAATCATGCTTAAAATCCACATTCCTTGGAACGGAGGAGCCCTCAAAGCTGGTCTTAGTTCTTAGTCTCCACGGCCTCCCGCAGCATTCTGCTTGTTATCGAGGGTCTTCTAAGATAATACCCCGTTGCTAAGTGGAGACAAGTGACAACAATAAACCGCTACGTTACAGAGTCACAGTGTGCTGCTATTATAACTCCCGAAAGATGTTGGTACTATTCATTTGTTTATATAATAGTAATTATATTTAATAATATATTAATTACAGAATTATATACACGTTTATATCAATGTAATTCCATACATCAAAACAAATCATTCATTGAAGGGCAGGCCTAGTCGAACAAATGCGAATCAGGAGGACCTGGTATCTGGGAAATTAGTGTTTGCAGCGAATACTATCGCTTCAATTCCGAACAAATACCATTTGAAGAAAACATTTCACAAAAACTCTTCATACGATTTCGGTCAAGAGATTGCCTTACAAAGTCTTACGCTTTGCTATGCAAAACTGTCTATTGGTACACATCTCGCCTCGAGCGTTTCAACGTTACATGTGACAAAAAAGGAAACGACTAAAGCAACTCAGAGTTAATTTTCCTGTGGCGAGCTGCTAAAATTTGCTGCCGCAGTGCGTTTGTTTATTTGCGTAATTGATTGATTGATGAAACTGGACTCATCAAATGCTAAGATCAAGAGCCTTGTAGGAGTAGTGCATGCTTTTATAGAGTGCGATGACGGTGACCTTCCCTCGCTGGATGGCGAGATCCGGCGCCAAACTGTCCGTTTGGCTTTCCCCAACCAGATATCTCCCAGCAGCGGGGCACCGCCCCAGCCGGAACGAGCTCTAAGCTCCTCACTGTTTTGCAAACATATGTGGTAGTGTAGTTCATTTGTGTGTGTGTGTGTGTGTAAGTAAGAGATGAGGATACAAGGAAGTGGAAGGAATGATCGCGCGCGGTCCGAGGTCCATTTGTTAGGGTTCTGCTCCGGCATTCACCTGGTGTTGATCGGAGAAATGAAGAAAAACTACCGATCAGAGCAGCCGGCCGCTAGAATTCTCCCCCAGACAGCGACTCAATTCGGCCTAGCTAGGTAAGTGGTGCCGAAAATCTTGTCATCATCAGGACTGGACCTGTCAGTCTGAGGCCTCCTGCAGCATCATTCGCAGCCTTGAGTCACCTCAGCCGGTCAACGGTTCGTCAATGGATTTTAAATATCTTGATTCCGTCGGAAGATTATTGGTAGGATGAGTTAGTCAGTCAATGGATTTAGGTTGCTACGGTTTGCAAGGTCGGATTAGTTAGGAATCAAAGTAGTGGTACCGAAACAGTGAAACATGGTTTTGTATTGTTGATACACTTCATATGCTTCTGACAACAAAATTACCTTTTTATAGCGCAGTGCTGTAAATGAAGTTCGTCGAATTGAGATACAATTGTATACTTTGTGAAACATTTCACATGATTACAAAATGCTGTATCTTTACATTTTAAAACGTGCTCTGCAAGTCACAGTTTTCTTACTTAAACGTGGAATTCGGGGCTATTGTATGTTTTGAATGCTACAGGCGATAGAAATCCGGAGTTCTGGGAAATGGTGGTTGGTTCCTCGCTGCGCTGCGGCGCGACGTCGCCGATTTTCGCGCAGAGCCTCCTTCGGAGTAGGGGAAGGGGCGAGGCATTGGCACGGGCGGGGGAGGGGGAGGAGGAGGGGCGGGGATGGAAGGGAATGGGAGGGATGAGGGGGAGGGGAGGAGTGGGGGAGGGGATAGGAGAGGAGGGGATAGGAGAGGAGGTGAGTGGGTGAGGAGGGAGGGAGGGATGAGATAGGAGGAGAGGGGGAAGGGAAGGGAGGGGAATAAGAAGGGGAGGGGAGAGGCGGAATGAAGAAGGGGAGGAGGGGAGTGGGGAAAGGAAGAATGAGGGGAGGGGGTTAGGAGAGGAGGGGGGGGGGGGGGGGGGGGGGGGGCGGGGGGGGGGGAGGCTGCGCCGGCGATAGCGTCGGCGACGCTCCGCGGGGAATTCCGCAATAATGAGTGTGTCAGGCCAACAAATGGGGCTATAATGCATAAAGCCATGAGGCGCGATGGGCCCGGGGCATCCATCACGTGGGGGGAGCGGGGGTTCCCCTGGAGAGGCGCGTCACGCGGTGCGCGCCGTCAGCTGTTACCTGGGCGGGGGCGGGGGCTTTGCATCGATCGCGCGTTGCCCGTCGCGGGCGGACGCTCAGCGGCCCCTGACAGCGCCGATTCAGCAGCCGCTTCCCTCAGCTGCTTCCAGAAATCAACATCCATTCAACTCCGAAACCGGTTGCTTCGAGCTGCCAGAATGCCGCTCAACAAAACCACGTAAAATGGTTTTCCAAAGAAGGGACCGGGAGCGTTGGCTCAGTGCTTCAACTGATGACACTGCAGCGAGTCTGACCGGGAGGTCCTAGGTTCCCACCCCCCACGGTGGCAGGATTTTCCACACTAGCTTTTCAGCTAGGTCGAATTCAGTCGCTGTCTGGAGGAGAATTCTGACGGCCGGCTGCTCTGATCGGTAGTTTGCCGTGGTTTCTTCGATCAACACCAGGCGAATGCCGGAGTAGTACCCTACCAAACGGGCCACGGACCACGCGCGATCTGTCCTTCCTCTTCCTTGACATTCTCTCCCTTTACACACACACACACACACACACACACACACACACACACTAACATGCAGTACACTACCACATATTCCGGGAGACCGGTCGGGAATTTAGAGCTTGTGTCGACTCGAGTGGTACCCCGCTGGTCAATGGGGAATCAATAGGAAAACATCTCCGTCGTCGACGGTACTTGATAACAGTCGACGGTAGGTTGGCGCCGTGTCTCGCCATCCAGTAGGTGAATATCACCGCCACCTCCCGATGAAAAACATGCACTACACTTAGGGGACTAATGGCCTCAGTAGTTTGCGCGCCCGGTGTCGCTAACTATTAAACAATCCTAAGAGTAGGACGCACGAGGTTATGAACAACACTTAATCCTCTAGTGCGACACAACAGCAAACTGAATATTTAAAAGAAACAGTCGTCACAAATATTGCAAGCGTAGTATACAGTAGATCGCTACGAATGATGCACATTTTATTTCTGCTAGTGAGAAAGGTGAGTGATGGCTGGAATGAATGAAGACAAACACAATATGTAACAGTAAAATATCCATTTAATAAACCATTAAACATCATTCCATCATTGTAACATATTACCGTCGAGACCTTCATAAAAAAATCTAAATTTCTTGGATAAGCACCGCTCTCTCGAATCCGGCACTGCATCGCCTTTCACTTGTCCTCTCATGCGGACACGCACAGTGGTTACTCAGTTCAACGTGCAGAAGAAACGCAAATTCTAGGGTCCACAAATGCTTTCACAATATTCTGCAATTAATTTAATTATTTGTGAACTCCACCATACGAACATTTACGAAGTTAAAAGGTACTAATCATCTCATTCATGTTCAGTTCAGCACGTGCACTCCTCTAGCAATCGTCTGTGCTCAAAGGGTATAGCGGAATAAGGCTGTGAAAAGTGCCCCCAAACCAAATCGATAATCGCGATGCTCATATCAAAGTGAATACAAAATGACATAGATTCACCAAAAATCAGCATCCTAGGGCAATCTATTGTACAGATATAACACGAAACGTGTTTTGCATGTTTTATTTTTTCTCAGCATCTATCGCGTGTATCAGGCTGAATAAAATTGCAGAAACGGGGAATTATAGTGAAAAACAATTAAAACGATTTTTTTTTAATTTTAAAAATTTGAAATTTGTGCCTAAATGTGATTGGAAAAAATGGTTTAACCGATATTTAAACATGCCATATGAACTCAAATTCTTATGTGTTCCATCAATTATCGATTTGGTTTGTGGGCACTATTCACCGCCTAATTCGACTATATCCTTTGCCGCAAAGAAAAAGAAACAAATAAATACTTCCGATCTCTGGTTCACACACACACACACACACACACACACACACATACATGCAGTTTTTAGGAAAATTACACTAGAAAGTTTCACGTGTCTAGGACCACTACTTACACTAGATCTGGTTTCACCAACACGTGATTGGGTAAAGTTTGACTACCCTTTGTGAAAATACTCACACATGATACTACGTAACACGTATCTGAATGTTCTGGTGTTCTCGAGTCATTTGTGTCTAGAAACAACGATGCATTGCGATACGTCTTTTTCCAGCAGATTATTTGTACGCAATGCGTTCACGCGTTAATCTCCTTCCAAGTAGAACGGCCGCCTGCCTCCTCCGTGAGAAAATTGCTAGAGGGCTTACGCTCGATATCCGCAGTCGATTCTGGGAACAATATCGCCATCTATTCTTCGCCCTGTCAACCAGACCATATTATACGGAACTGCCTCGAAATGTCGAGCACTCCCGAGAAATCGGCCGAAGAAAAACATGACTCTTTCTGATTGGCCTAAAATTTGACTTGTTCAATGTGATGTAAAAAAATCTAGATGTATCATATTTAGTACATACACTTGACCTTCGACCTTGTTTTTATTTATACCCAAAATTTGTAAAATTTCTGAGCATTTAGGACGAACGTCAGAGAAAATGGAATTCTCATGTTGAAATCCTTTCAAATAAAAAAAATTCTCAAAATAGTAAATAGTTTAATGAAAAGGTGAGGTTTGCATTGAACCTCATATCATTTTCATTTTTCACCAATATTTGTACTCCGGAATTGAGAAGTACAGGTTTTTTTTCAAACCTAAATTCTGAAAATACGCAATCTTCGATTTTTGAGTTTGTGACCCCAAATATTGTACAACTCTAAATTTTCACAAGAAAAAGTAATTGGCGTGTGAAACTGGGAATTTCAAAAGTTTCCAGTTTCAAATAATGTCTTATAAAATTGTCGAAAATCTCAAATGTTTTTCGGAAAATAATCTCGAGTTTCCGCATTTTCTGAAACGCTCAAACGCCTTTTTCTGAAAAATGGCTCCACCTTTTTTTGAAACATTTTTACGTGTAGTTCTAAATAGACTGTTTATGATGACATTCAAGTCATTTTGCTGCTTACTTTTGTTTTTTCAAAAAATACGCAAATGTAATTTTATTTGAAATATCTCCCACGCCGTTCATATGGACATTTCCAGCGATTTCAATACATTCTTGTATTCATGAGCACAAGTGCTTCATATGACTTTAAATAATGTTCTTCGCAAACTCAACTGTGTTCTCAGAGAAAAGGCTTCAAATTTAGCATGTACACTATAGCTTACACGATTTTTTGTTTAAAAACGGCTCCACATTTTTTAACGAAAATGTCCATGTAGGACGAGATTTAGAGTTCTTTAATATTCTTGAAGTAACATTTCGTTTCTTTGATTAGGGTTTGAAGGTCCGAAGGTTTGAGAAAAGAATTTAAGAAATGTACTGTGAGCGGCGATAGATGGCAGCTGGCAAGAGGATGAGCCAAGACAGTTAAGCCAGTCCACACCAAGGAAATTAGAAAACTATTACAAAAGTGTCTGCGTAGTATCCCTAGTCCACATCTAAAATGGGAGTTAAATATAGAATATGTAAAATGAACATAATTGCTTGAAATTTGCCTTTAGGAGTTGTACTTATTGCTTCGCCCTTAGCAATTTGCACTGTCTAATAAGGTCAGATGTGAACCGCAGTTCTTCGATTCTTACTTCGTAAGTATTGAGATAATTGACAAAAAATTCTTGGATTTACACCTCTTTCAAATGTAAGCATATGCAGAGGGGCATTAACCTAAACTTCCTTGTCTCTATTTTTTGGATGATCGTTTTTGTTTTGATGTTAAATAATTCATTATTTTAAAGTCTTAATTTTCAAAGGTTAACTTGATATACTCTGTATTTACGTCCCCATTGAGTCCTCCATTAATACTTTAATTAGTTTATTCTATTTATTTTGGCAATTAAACCATTCTTTACCATTTCTCTTAAATATTTGTCATTATCTTAAAATCTTCACCACTATTAACATTTAATTTGTGCTGCCCTTCTTTGCCCTTTGTTATAACAGAAGGTGTGTCTTTTAATAAATTCATTAATTCCATAACCTTATCATAAATATAAATATTAATTAGGATGAATTGAGGAATTTTGTTTTTTCTTTCCGCAATAATTGCAAACTTTGCCGTATTTGAAGGGGAAGGATTGGAGGCACTATCTTTCAGAGAGGCCTCCTTCGGGTAATGGGAACCAATCTCTATTGACGAGCTCTCCTTTATCACAATTTCCTTGAGAGAAGTTGAATCGTTTCTCTTCTTGTACACTTCTGCCTCTTATTCTTCTGTTTGTCCTTCAAGTCAAATTCTGAAGAGTCAGTTTGCTATTTTCCTTCGTTGATACTTGCACTGTTTTCATTATTTTCTGTTACTGTTACTTTCCCTTTCTTAATTTTTTCAATTAATTCTCGCCACTTGTCCTTTATTTGATAAGCTACAATTAATTTTTCTTGCAATTCTTCTAGAGTCCAGCTGCTCCCTCCTTACAATCTACATATAGATGTATCTTCTTTTTTGATTATCTGAACGGCCTTCCTGAGTAAAATATCCTTTCTTGCACATCTTTTTTGGTTTTTTATAAAAATCTAAAAAGTACAATGTTTCTCGATTAGGAATAACAAATATGACGAAGATCATAAGTGCATTAATTGTGTAAACAAACTTCCATTTGTTAGGTTTGTGAGATTTTTCTGATTCTAGGATTAGATTATAGTAGAATGAAATCTTTAAATTCATTCTTAAGTGAGAAGTCGTGTTATAGCTCCTTAAAAGTTTTAAAAAATGTTAATATTTCAAGTACTCACCTTACTAAAGACACTGAGTATTAACTAAAGATCGTGTCATTTGAAGTTAGGTCTCATCGACAATGTTTGCCTGTAACGCAAATCCCCAGGATAATTGTTTCACGAGTTTTTCTGTACGATCGGATCTAGTTACAGTAATGATGTTTCGAATGGACAAACGTCGAATTCACCCATAGCGCTCCAGATCCGTAATTTTGTTACGCGAGACAAACATAATTACCAACGCTTCATTGATTGGCCGAAAGCTGGGCACGATACGCTTGTGCCAAGTCATTCCACATTATCACGTAGTGGAAATGTAGTATAGAAGTCTTCTGGTTTTGAATATAAGCACGTTCTCTATAAACATCTGAGAAATTTTGTTAAATCATTTGGTTTTCGTGTGACACGCGAGATCTCAAGCAATTGTGTTATTATGAAGTGTGAAACACAGACACTAGGATGCCATAAGAACACACATGTTCAAAAACGAAACATTAGTATCGCAAGAAAAAAAGTGCTTCTCCTAATAATTTATTTCTAATAGGAAATCGATGACAGTTCCTAGAGATAATACAGTGTTCGTGTAATGAAAAGTTCGCAATATTACGATCTTGAAAAAATATCTTAAATATACAATTTCATTCAATATTTTAAAAAATGTGAAAATGTAATGTAATCAGTAGTATTATCCTCAAGTCTTAGTCACTGAGAATGTTTGAAGGTAATCTTATAATCCCCAATATTACACATTAATTACTTTCTGAAGGTACAATTTAATTAATTTTTCAATGTCATTTTTATTTTGTTCCCCAGCAATTCTTCCAAAGAGGGAGCGAGCACACGAACTATGTATTTATTTTAATATAAAAAATTATCAATGATTAATCAATTATGAAATATTATTTATGTAATTTTTAATTTCGGAAATAGAATATACATAAGAAAACATTCGAAATTACTTTAAATTAGAGAAATGTGCGGTAAATACAAAATTAAATGCTTGTAGACGAAAAACTTAATAAAAAACTCGTGGTGTTCAAATGACACAGACTTTCTCGTTCTAGTTAGTTTTCTAATTCCTTTTGTCTGAGCTAGCTTTTCGGTCTTGCCCCATCCCCTTGCCGGCTGCCATCTATCGCCATCCAAAGTACATTTTAAAAAAATATTTTCTCAGTATTTTGTTTTCGTAATGGAAGAACCGAAATATTACTTTAAGATTATTATAGAAGAATAATATCTCGTCGTGTATCAATGTTTTCTTTGAAAAATTAGAAGACTTTTTAAGAAAATGTTGCATAAGAGTTATAGTAAATACAAAAAATTCAAGTTTGTTTTCACAAATATTTTTGAGTTTTCGAAAAACTTCATTGATAGTTATTTAATGCACTAACACTCCTAAGTGCAATAATATATACAAATCGCTCTACACGTGCGTAATAGCGGCGTGATATATATTTAAACTAGTGGCACTGACAAAGCACATACTCTCTCTTACTATTTATAAATGTTCCGCTATATTATACAGCTATATAAACCGGCAAAAGTGTTTTCAATCTTCAATTTTTTCTCCGCTCCGAGAATCCTCGATCTCAGTCTCAGAGTTCACATGCTGGCACTCATACCACTTCCCCACACAAGAACCGTATGGATCGGACTCTGGCAGACGCATAAAAGGGTAAATGCCTGATTCATGTAAAAACCCATCAACAATCAATATATCTCTTAGAAACTCTCAAAGCCCCCAATCCGTTCATCTCGATCAGAAAATCTCAGTTTTGGAGAAAATTGTCTGAAAGGTTTAGGAACTATAATTGTCTACAGACAGACTGACAGCTGTTAGGTTGATAGGTTGATTGATCGTGATTCCTGGCGCGCCAACTCCTAAGGTCATAAGTCATGAATGTGTAGTACATATGTTTGCTCAGGAGGTAGCTGTGATCTTCCTACCCCAGATGGATAAATCAAGCGCCGACCTACTGTCGGCTAGCGGGATTTTCCCCAGCCAGGTGCCTCCCACTAGAGGTGTCCCCTCCTACCAGGAACGAACTCTAAGCTCCCGACCGGTCTCCTGGCATGTGTGGTAGTATGAGGCATGTAAGTGTGTGTAAGTCAAGGGTAGGATAAGAGAGGGATGGGAAGAAAATATCGCGCGCGGTCCGTTTGGTAGGGTTCTACCCCAGCATTCCCCTGGTGTTTGCCAGAGAAACCACGGAAAGCTACCGATCAAAGCAAACGGCCGGTAGAATTCTTTTCCACACAGCAACAGGACTCGACTTAACAATCCAGCTAGTGTCGACAATACTGCCATCGTTATGACTCGAACCTAGCACCTCCTGGTCAGTAGCACTACAATGACATTAGTTGATACCCTGAGACACCTCTCCGGTCAGTCGTTAAGGATATGTAAGCCGGTAAATATTATGTGATTTTAAATAAAATTGTTCAGATAAGTTGTCTTCATTCCTTGTGTTGTTGGTGTTTACTGTAGCCTTGAGGAAGGAATTACATATTCCGAAACGTTGGCAAACTAATGTGTTTTATTAATTGACCAATCCCGTGATTCATATCCCATTACGTCTATTTGTACAAAATTTGAAGAAAAAATTTAATTTTTTTTTAGAAAATGACGTTTGAGCGTTTTTGAAAATGTGCAAATTTGACCTCATTTTCTCAGAAAACTTGAGTTTTTGAAAATATTTGTGAGACTTAATGTGAAGTAATTTTTCAGCAAATTTAATAATATACACAAATCTCCGTAAATGTAAATGTTCACATGGAAGAGATGTTTAAAAATGTGTAATTTGTTAAAAAATAACAGAAAGTTTAACAAAATCGCGTTTATTTTGTCTTACACAGTAGAAATTGTCAGTGCCGTAAGTTTAAAGAAAAAATTTGGAACTGCTTTGGAGAAATATCTGTTTTTGATATTTTTTAATATTGCACATATTTTATTAATTGAACGTCAATTACTAAAATATTCAAACAAATTTACGTGGTCTTAATGAAGGAACAAATTATGGAGAAGAAATTTCATTTGAAGAAAAATTTGTTTATATAGTTTCAGTAATAAATACATAGAAAGTAGAAAACTATCACATTGTAGATTACTAGATTATAGTCTCTTAGATTCATTCTAGATTCTTATCATACTAACTAATTTTCAATAAAATTTTTATCATTATCATATTTTTCATAAGTCATTACTGATCTTGAGACTAACAAATTGAAAACAGTCATTATATATGTATTAGGCGTGTAGGGAATGGGTCATGAGAAATCTAGGTGTCGTATGAAAGAGAGAACAATAGCCAAATAAAACAAATAAAAGTATCCAAAGTTTTTTATGACAATCATTTATTCGAGCAATTGCACAACGTTTCCTAACTAGTTTTGTTACATCATCAGGTGCTAAAATAATGGGACAGAAACCGTTATTCTACATATCAAATTAGTGTAATTACTAGTATGGTTTATAAACAACTTCAATTGTCTCAAAAGTATGATGTAACAAAACTGATGATGTTACAAAACTAGTTACGAAACGTTGTGCAATTGCTGGAATAAATGATTGTCATAAAAAACTTTGGATACCTTTATTTACAAACATATATTGACAATCAAGAAGAAATATTGATTTACCAAATAAAACAACTTCATCCCAAAGTTCATTCTTAAAATATTGCCATACGTGTATTTATAATATTTGTTAAATGCAAATGCGATCCAAATGCTACGATAGAATTCTACGATGAGCCCGTTCTCTCCCCTTCTGCCTCGAAAACCATCTTGTTGACACGAATTCGACAGCGGGCGACAGCCCATTGAGAGGGCGCCCGCTTATCGATTATTTACGGAAATCGATGTCAAATGTTGTCGTTCAATCGAGCGTTTCGAGTGGGGAATCCCTTCAGGCGGCTCTTTGTGCCCGGAGATATGAGCCGAGTGGCTGCAGGCAGTGGGCTGACGTGCAGCGTACCAACGCAAAAGAAATACAAAGCACTTCGGAAATCTCTCATGCTTGTGAACAATTGTTTTCAGAATAAAACATCTTCATATTGAAACAACGTCAAAATTCCAGCCGTCAACTGTGCATTACAGGCCCGATACGGTGCGAGAATAATAATTATCAAGCATTGAAATTAAATTCCTCAGATAATCTGAAGTTCTTTGGTTTTATCGTGAAATATTGTTTACTTATTTTTGCATCAATTTAATTTTACGTAAAGATCGGGTTTCTGCACCTTTTTGATCAGTATTAGAAAGTTTCAAAATATCTCATTCATTGGCTATCGCCCGTTCGTCCGTTAATTCCGTTTTACAAACTTTCCTCCATTATGAACTCCGTTTCTTTAATTTTACTATTTTTATGGGATTATCTATTACAATCTCGTCATCAAGGGCTACAAAAAGGGGGGTTACCTTGATAACGGTCATAAAAACTTTTTGATGTGTTATTTTTACCCAGACATTAGTTAAACCCCAAGTTGGCGACTTCCCTTATATTGTGCTAACACCGGAACACCGATATTTGTTCTCACTTTTTCGCTGTAATTCTTTAACCTTAAGTCCTGTAGAATAAATGTTTCATTCAATTTTCAAAAAGATAAATTTTCCTACAAATATTGTATAAAATATTTCTTTCTAAACCAATTACTATGCAAACTACGTCTTAAAAAACACTACATATTCGCCAAGACAGTAACAAAAACACACAATTTTCTCATCAAAGTAATATCAACTAGTGGTGGTACAACTTCACATACTTTCTCTCAATATTGGAAAAAACTACATAATATTGAAATCTTGCATTTTCTGCACTATTAACACCTCAAATATTATTTGGAAACGTCCAATTCAACCAAGAAGCCAGAAACGCACTGTTGCCAGAGCAGCGTTGTCAAAACTATGTGTATTCGCTTGGCGAATAATATCAATTCTTGTCAAAAACACTTATTTCTATCTGTGATCAGATTTTAATTTTTTATCGTTAATTCACAGCACATCATACAAAGTTGATAAATATCTCTAATACTTATAAACTAATTAACTTTCTAATATTCTACGATTTGTAATATTAAATTAATTTATTGCCGTCTTCGTCTATATTGACATCGCCTCAAAAGCATCGCAGGAAAAAGAAACTTTAAGATAAGTGTGTTCGTTAGATCGACAACGGTGAAGTAATTCCCAAAAATACTTTAAATAAAAGAAAAATCTCTCTTTTTCAAGATGGTAAGAAACAATTTGGCCCTTACTGATCTAATGTGTGAATTAGTTCAGGTTCTTATGGAAACACTTTTGCGGGCATAAGTTTTCTTTAAGTTACTGAAGAAGTTATACAGTAAAGATACCGTCCTCTTTTATTAGGTACTAGTTTAAATTCGTACAGGCTCTTATGGAACAACATTCGCGGGCATAGTTCTAATTAAGTTATTGAAGAATTTATACGTGTAGTTAAAGTGTACCTTTTTCTTTTATTCAATACGCAGTAAATTTCGGATGATAGGGATCAGATGATTTTAAATGGTATATAACATACTTCATCGGGCATTCTGAAAACTAATTTATAAACAAGAAAGTAAAAACTGCTGCGAAATTCATTGGGAACGGAAATTCTGATTCTCAGTCTAGAAGGCTGTAGAAATCATGTTATGGTCAGCACTGGTTCTCTGAAAGCACAAGAAAAATCTGCGACAAAAAATATGGATTATCAAATAGGTTTTGAATCATTTTTCAAAGATTTATTTGCAAAATTCCGCAGCGCGGCTAAATAAAACAAGTGTATATTATCACCGTCATCATCTCGACGCTTAACTTCAATGAGTTTCGCAACTATCGAAGGCATTGTTGAGGAAATTTCAATGAAATTTTGCACATTGCTTAAAAAGAAATACATCAATACATTTAGAATACATATTTTGTAAAATGTAAAAGATCGAGAAAGGAAAACAGAATTAATATTGATATTTTCAATAGTTAATTTTAATTAAAATTTAATAATTATTTCTCATATTATTCATTCGATATTTCTCGAAACCCATAGTTTGTGTCAAACCGTATATATTTCATTATTTTCAAACAGATATTACTGATTTTATACAACAGATTTGTTTGAGAGAATCATATCTATATTTAATTTTGTAGTTTTAAACTTTTTGGAATTCTCAAAAAAAGAGCAATAACCGAAAATGGGACTAGCACCATATTTCTTACCGTCCCTCATTACATGCATGAAGAAAATTTTAAAAAAAGGAGCGGTTTTTTGAGAAAAACGTTCGTAAATTTCAAGCGCAAATTACGCAAAAAGCTACTTGTTTTTCAAAATATTGTACATGATATTTTTAAAGAGCTAATTTTGTACAACAGACTCTGAGGAAAAAAGTCTATATTCAATTTGGTAGTTTGCAAAAATGTTTTTGCAATTGAAAAATAATGATACTAAAATAGAACATTTGTTACCGTTCCTATTACATCATAGAAGAAAAGTTAAAGAAAAAATTGGAGTGGTTTTTGGGAATATGAATTGCGTCAATTTCAAACGCAAATAACGTAAAATCTCTCCAACAATTGTTGTTGTTTTTTTTCAAAAAATTGTACATGAACATTTTAAAGAGCTCATTTTGTAGAACAGACTTTGATGCCAAATTCTCTGTTTTCAATTTTGTAGTTTTAATTTTTTTATTGCAATTCACAAAAATTGGGAATTAAACGAAATTGAGACCTGCATCATTCTTTTAAGCGTTCTTCACACTATTCAACAACAAAATTTAATCAAAACTCTTGGAGCTATTTATTGAAAATTTTTAAATGTCCGGAGGCCTTCATGAAATGTTCTCCAACATTACAATATCGATTTCAAAATCCAGGGGCTGCGACATCAGCTAAAACCATTGAGGAATATCAATTTTGGAGAAAATAGGCTGAACTTTTACAACTAGCGTTGTGCTCAAATGGACAGATATACATTTTTCCTCTCAATTGATTTCGGTATGAAGGACACGGAACATGTATTCTGGCTACACCACGTTTTAGAGGATTTCTTTCTATATTTAGGAACTATATTTATCCACTATTTTTGCTATCAAAGTCTAGCAGAGTTTTTGTGTCGAAAATTTGCCGTTTTCCAGCGCACGATTACAATATTTTCTCTTCTTACGTTAGTAAATAAAAGAAAGTAAAAATTGGTGTTGGTCCCATTTTTAACGATATCTTGCTATTGTCGAAAATTTTAAATCTTTTAATATTTCTAATGTACAATACTGAAGATAGAGATTTATCGCTTAAGTAGAATCTGTTCAGGAAATTATATTATTAAATACTCACGTATAAGGTTTTGAAAAATCAAGTAATTTCTGCTGAAATGAGTGCAATTTATATTGTTTAATACGACTACAATTTTTCTATAGAGTAAACACGTTTAACAGGTCTCGTTTTTGTGAACGTTCTGAATTTTTGTAAATTGCAAAAATTAGGAACAGAGTGGGAATATATGTGCTGTTGTAGCACCGCTTGCTCTGAAAGGGTGCGTGGGGACCAGCAAAAGCATGTACTCACGTACCAGTTTTTGAAAAAATCGAGTAATTTCTGCTGAAATGAATCCAATTTATATTGTTTAATATGACTACAATTTTTCTACAGAGTAAACACGTTTAACAGGTCTTGTTTTTGTGAACGTTCTGAATTTTCAAAAATTGCAAAAATTAGGAGCAGAATGAGAAGACATGTGCTGCTGTAGTCGAGCGCCACTCGCTCTGTCGGGGAGCGTGGGGACGAGCGAGAGGGGTTGGGGCTGGGGCGGGGGCAGGGGACCACAATAGCGGAGCGCCGTGCTATTTGACTTAGGCCGGGGGCGGCGCCAGACGGATGAAAGATCAATGTTTGCGCCGAGCGAGCGGCGCTCAAGACCCCTTCCCAGAAGAAGCGAGGGCGACGGACACACTGAAACGCTTAGGTCCAAATGAAAGGGATGGTTGATCAAAGAATACTAGGAGATACTCAACGGGTTTCAACGGAAAAGTGTGAAAATAACTGAAAACATTCTTGATGCATATTTTTCGTAAACAGATATGATTTCGATGACTAGATGATTTTCCTGTTTGATATTTTCTTTTAATATTATCCATCACTGAAAGTTCGCCGTTTTGAAAGAAACTCGTATCCCATTGTTTGTTAAGAATTTCATTTTTAATTTCAAAGTAATGTAGTGTTATTTACAAAAAGGCAGATAAAAACCGATGATTGGAACCAACCCATTATAAAAATCTAAATTACACACCCAAAATATTAATTTCAGAGACAGCCACAGCTAAATAAGAGAAAATAAATAGGCACACAACGTTGCAAAAAAGATCAAAATTAAGCAAGTGAAAATGTGTCACCCTCACCACGTTTGCTTCACCCGCCATAGATGATAAGAGATGTCAGGCGACGTCAAAGCGAAAGTGCAGGGAATGTGCCCACAGAAAAAGCAATCTTGAACAAAGAGGAAAAGTAAGAACTGTAAAAAGAAAAGCGAAAGGATAACGACAAAATAAGAAAGAGAAGGAAGGGAGAAAGATAAGAATTAGAAAACAGTAACAGAAAAAAGAAAAAGAGCAAAAGCTTGAAAGAAGTAAGAGGCGAGGGCGAGGGCGAAGGGACGAGGGCGAGGGCACGGGCGAGGGGGAGAGTGTGGGGCGAGGGCGAGGGCGAGGGCGAGGGCGAGGGCGAGGGCGAGGGCGAGGGCGAGGGCGAGGGCGAGGGCGAGGGCGAGGGTGAAGTCGTAGAGCGGGGCGTGTGCGCCGGGCCCGCTAGCGAGGGCGGCCGTCAGCCGCAGGGAGCTGCTCGCGATGAGTCATTTGGCTTCTTCCCGGCGCCTCCGCAGCCGCCTGCGCCAGCGCCAGAAGCCGAGGGAGAGAGGAGGCGAATGCGAAAATAAATCACGCAACAGAGCGCTGGAGATCACAATATTCAAACTTCGCTTTCACCCGCCATCGCTTGTCACTCGCTATAAACCGCCAAATGGTTTCGAGAGCATGCACGTCTATTTTATATGTGGCTCTGCAACAATTCTGCAAACTCAAATGAAGCTTGCTGATGAAACTTGCTTGATGAAAATGCATATATCTTCAGTAAATACATTTTTTAATCATTTACATAAGAAATATATAATTTAAATGTATTACATTTTAACTATATTTTCCTTTACATTTACATTAAAATTCTGAATGTTTTATAAATGATGGGTTTCTGACAAATATCTTTAGATATACGTAAAGGAAGCTATCATATCTATTGTAGATTATTCAGTTTAGAAAATGTGTGGTAGTCTGCAAGCACTATACCGCAAGAATATTGGCGCAGACAAAACCGTGACAAATTTGCAGGAAGTGACGCTAGTCATGGATTAGGAACTACCAAAGGCACTTTTTTGAGTCGAAAATAATTTTATTCCGAACAGATGTTAATGAAAAAATATTGAAAACAAAAATATCCTCATTGCTTTTTGTTAAAAGGTTCAATACTAGAGTGATAATTTTCTGATGAAAGTTACAAGCTCTCGATTTGAAGTAATTGATGATTACATTTACACAATATTTCTGTTGAATCTCGCGATCAAACTCGCCACCAGTACCTCTCTCCGTCCACCGGTCTACAGACGTACTTTCGACTCTCATCGACTAGCCCCCACCCACAGATCTCCTTCCGCGCGCACACTCCCATGGCCCTCGAGCACGTGGCCACGGATTTAAGGAAAGAGACACATCATTTAGCATAATGTCATTTAGACGGTGCTTCCGCAGGCCTCTTTCTCGCGACTCCGTCACTTTTGCAGAAAAACGTCCGAGACCGAAGCGCACCAAATATTTAAAAAAAATTAAAAAGCAACTCACATTACTTCAGAACAAACTCGTCGTGGAGTCGTCTACCCACCACTGATCTGCCGTCTCCTAGCGACGCAGCCGAAAAGTGGTCATTGACCGTTAAAAACGTCCAATTGCGGAACATTCAAGTAAGTGAGCGCGCGACGCATGGAGTGCGCCAGACAGATTTCAACTATTTCTGAAACTATTATTGTCATATTTGTTTCAGTTTATTTCGTTATTTCTTTGCCTATTACCCAATATTGTTCTATTATTAATGTATTTTCCTCCGTAACTGGATATGGAAGTTGTTGACGTAAAGGACGAGAATGAGATGAAAAATAGAAAAAAAATGGTCCCGAGAAAGTTATTAACTAGTTAGAATATATTGATTAAACTAAAGTACATTTTTTGTAGTCCATATTCCTTTAGAACTAAAAGGAAATTAGCATTTAAACAGGTGTTTAAAACGTTTTTAACAGTTTTTAACACTTTTTTAATTTTGTTAATTTAACAGCTTTTTTAATTTACACATTATTTGTTAGTATGATATATTACATAAGTCTACGCGCAGCGCATACAATCCATCAGTCATTGAGCGCACGGGCGAGCGAGGACAACCAAACTTCACACCCAGGAAGCCAAGACTACACTGGAAGGTTACACGAAGAGATACAGAATGTCAACTCATCTATCGGAAATGACGCAACAATATCCGATGACGGCGCAGTTGTGCGCCAACGCACGCACTTAAGGATTAACGAAAAGTGACCCTAGCGCGCGATTAGTTTCCCGCCCTCGTTCCTTTCCCCACCCAGCCAGATTCCGACCGCGCCCAATGTATAAAAACAATGCCATTCGCTCGGCAGCAGTGGTCGAGGCAACATCGTGTGCCCCGCTCAGTAGAGCCTCGCGGTCTGTGACTCGTTTACGTGTTTTCATCGAACTCAAGAAGTTAAAGTGTCAGTGTAAAGTAAGCAGTCTACTTCAGTGCATATAACTGTTCTGATTACGATCGACCTGTTTCTCATTGTGAATAGGGAACAGAAAATAAATGGCGGATGCCGAAGCCGCTACCCAAGGGCAGGCCTCTGACTACAGAAGCCAGCACGTTGAAGGAAACCACACCGGCCCACAGTGTGTAATTTCAGGCATCTAGCTCGTAAAAAATCATTTTTCGACCCAGTTCCTACACAT
Source organism: Teleogryllus occipitalis (assembly GCA_011170035.1). Classification (NCBI taxonomy): domain Eukaryota; kingdom Metazoa; phylum Arthropoda; class Insecta; order Orthoptera; family Gryllidae; genus Teleogryllus; species Teleogryllus occipitalis. The sequence goes on from BLKR01011701.1 coordinate 23,895, forward strand.
TTTTGGAGTTGCTCACACTATTCTCCAATATCCAGAGCATCTGGCAACACAGTTTGTTTAATGTTAGGGATCGCCTTAGCTCCGTTGAAACCCTTGGATTGTTTGGGTTCGGAGAACGTCACTGCGCGCCCTCACCAAGTGTTGCATAATGCGCCTTTTCAACACGTGTTCTCAGGGGGGTCCGCTGCAGAAGTATTCACGTCTTTGCTGAATATCATAGCGTAAGGTACGTACTTTACTATGAAACTTTCATATTTCATGTTCTGATTGCAGAACACATCATTAAACGTTTTTGAATATAAGATAGTAACATTTCCACAAAATTCTTTGAGTTTATTTTTGTCGAGATATATAAAAAAAGTTACACGGAGTTACAGCGGGAAACTGGCTCAATTAATTTGCTTTATTATCCATTTATAAGATACAGTTAGTTCCAACTGCCCGCAATTGCCCCAATTCTAGAAAATAATATTTTTCAGAAACGATGCAGACCATCGGAAGACCTGATTTGTTTGCCGTGTGGCAAGCTTGTGCTAGTGCACAGCAAAATGAGGAAGTATAGCGATTCATTATAAAAAACTTTTGTTTACAAGAGTGCTCAGATGATGTATCTAAGTTGGTTGAGACCACCATTAATGTATTTTTTTCGTCATGTCTCCCTTACATTCTTGGATTCAATGTTTTGAATGTTTGTTGCACATTACATATAGTTTAGATGTGAAGAAATGGGCCGTATGGAATGACAGTGACAAAGAGAAGGCGGAAAGAAGGAAAAAGGAAATATAAGAAAAATTCAAAGTAGAAATGGGTTTATAGGAAAATATCCCTTAAAGACGTCCTGGGACCACAAATGACGGAAACACTTCCAGACGGTTTTTTAAGACTGCGACTGTCTGTGCAACCATCACAGGAATTAATGAAAAGTTAATAAGTAAATTTAGAGTTATTTTAGAAACACTTGTCATCAGGCTATGCTATTGATGTGCAAGCATTCAGTGACTACATTGGACAAAATAGAGAGCATTATTTAAACTTGTACAGTTGGTTTCATATGCCAGTGACTTTTCACAAAATTTCAGTGCATGGCGATGCCATAATTCAGTCAAGTGTGCTTCCAATCGGAAGTTTCTGAAGAAGCGCAAGAGGCTAGAAATAAAGACAATAGACATTTCAGGGAAAATTTCACTAGAAAATCATCAAGAATAAATTCGAATATCGATCAGCTTCACAAACTGCTGATATCATCTGATCCATATATTACCAGCTTAGGAAAATCTGATAAACCGAAAACGCATGATACGCCACGCGAAGTCATGAAATTGTTGTGTGATACAAGTTCTCTGGAAGACAAATGAAAAAATCTAACATAAAGAGGTCAGTTTACGTATTTAATTTACTTACTCAATGACAAATTTGTCGAAACTGCATGCGTTATTCTGAGGGGCAAAAGTTATATTTACAGTTCACAATAAAAACATTCTTAATGCTCACCATTTACCCAGAAAACCAATTAAAATCGAGAAGTAGTTAGTAGTAGCAAATATTTAAATTTTAAAAAATTGCAATATAAATTTTAAAAAATTATAAATTAAAAATTAAAATGTTTAAAATAAACATACTCTATAATACAAAAATAAATATTTTAAGCTCCAAACATATATTTAAAAAATTACAAATTGATAATGAGATGAAAATCGTGGATAAAACGAACTTTATTATTTATAAAACATGTGTACAATTTGGAATACTTCCCATTTCGTATGTAATTTACTTAAAATTGGTAGAAATAATAAACGTATGTTATTGGAACTTCACATACTTAAAGAATGCCTTAAAAGAAATACGTACACCAAATTTCATTGAGATATGTGCAATAGTTTCCAAGATATTAATTTTTACGAGCTAGTTGCTCGAAATTACACACTGTGCGGCCGTCCAAGTTACAACAGAGTCGTTCTCAATGCCATGTACCCGGAGAAGGAACAAGGTATTATAATTGAAGGCAAAGACCACAGCACACCCCTCGAAAGGTACGTAGAAGCTTTAGCATCGATTGTTCCGTCTAGTCACATCACGTATGCTTCAAAAATTTCAAATAACAGGGTGTGTGTATTTTTGAGCAGTAAGCAGTTAGTGGATGAATTAACAGAGAAGTTCAAGACGATTAATATTGAGGGCTCCTCCCAAAATATTCGGTCTCTTGTGAGTAGACAGAAACGTATCGTAATTTCAAATGTGTATCCTATTATTCCTAATGCAGTAATTGAAGATGAACTAGATAAATTAAAAGTGATACGCAGTTCTCAAGTGTCGTTTCTCAGAGCTGGTTTTGGTAAAGAACAGTTCACTCATATCTTAAGTTTCCGAAGACAGGTGTTCGTTCCGGAAGACTCATTAAGTTTGATACCTGAAGCTATACTGATCACATACAAAGGAGAAAGAAACTGGATTTACATGTCAAGCGGTATCATTAAGTGCTTTCACTGCAAGGAAGAAGGTCATATTGCCAAAAACTGTAAAAATGTAGGAGACATTAACCTCAACCAATCGGAAGACATAATTGATAACAATGTAGCCGCTGACAACGAACAAAGAGATAAGGTTCCTAGTTACCATGAATTTCCCCCACTTGACCAAGGCAAGCCTGTTAAGAGAGCCTTATCACAGATCACAAGTATTCCCAGCAACAATTCAAGTGAACTTCAGGAAGAACAATTTAACCGTCCCCAAGGAAAAATTAACGGTTCGGCAAAACAAACTAAGAAAAAGAAAAGGAAGGTATCCAGGGAGAACACCGTTAGTAGTGTCTGTAACAAGAAAAGCATAGTGGAGCAACTAGCCCCAGCGAAAGAAAGAATAGAAGAATCCAACAATGTACTAACGTACGAGCAACTAAAAGACTTTCTGGAAAATACTTATGGCTTAAGTAACCCTCTTCAAATATCTCTCAGTTACACCAAAGAGACAGGCAGGCTAATTGAAATGCTTAAAGAAATATATCCATTACTGTCTGACAGAGGAATAAAATCAAGATTTACGAGAATTATGAAGAAATTTAAGGACCCAGTCCTCTCAGATTCTTCAAAGGAATCGTCTGACAACGACGAACTAACAAGCGAAGATCTTCAATTATGAAGATACGAATTTTACAATGGAATGTGAACGGTTTTCTCACTAGATATGAATTTCTTCAGAAGATTCTAAAAGACCAAAACTATGATATACTGTGCATCCAAGAAACCAATTTCAAAAATAAGTATTATTTTAATATAAAAGGTTATCAATGTTTTTATAAAAACAGAGTGATATGTGGAAATGCCAGTGGCGGTGTTGCGATCTAAGTTCATACGTCGATCAAGTGCAGTGAATGCGTTATTACAAGTGACCTAGAAGTATGTGTGATACGGCTGCATATTGGCGGTAGTAGTTTTCATCTGTGTAACGTATACATTCCTAATGCGTTTCAGCTAGAATCTCGCCACCTAGACAACTTATATTCACAAATATCTGGCCCGGTACTGATAGTCGGCGATTTTAATAGCCACAACTTGATTTGGGGATCAAGCAGAACTGATCGTAGAGGGAAAATTGTTGGTGAATTTGCGAACAATGAAGATCTTATGGTCTTGAACGATTGCAGAAAATATACATACTTCAATGCGGGTAGCGGCAACTCATCTGCACTCCAACTTTGGCCAGATATCTAAAATGGAACGTAATGGAAGACCTTCACAACAGTGATCATTATCTAATAGCATTGTCATATGATAATTCGATTATTCCTGAGGACATCTATATGCCCAGATGGATATTTAAAAAGGCCAACTGGAAGTCGTACCAAGACATCATTGCGAGCAAAGTTCAGAACCTTAAGAAATTGAACATCAACGATTCAGTGCAAATAAACGGAATTCTGAACAACTTTACAGAACTTATACTGTCGACAGCGGATGTGACTATACCCAAAACAAAATATACTAAAAGTAAGAAGAAACTACCTTGGTGGACAAAGGAATGTGAAGAAGCGGTTAAGAATTACAAGCACTGGTTTAATGTATTTAAGAAACATAACACAAATGAAATCAATTCAAGTTTAAATCAGCACGAGGCAGGGCAAGAAGAATCATAAAACAATCTAAAAGGAGCTGCTGGAAGGAATACATTTCATCCTTAAACAGTAAACTGAACTACACGGAGTCTTGGAAGAAAATAAACGCTATCGATGTAAAATTCAGAACAAATTACCCGAAGTCTATGTATACGCCAGACGGACAATTCATTCATGACCCGTGCGATATTGCAAATAGCTTTGGAAAGTTTTTCGCCTCCAATTCTAGTGATGCGAACCTTGCGGATAGCTTCACGAAACATAAAGAAGAATCTGAGAGATCTCCCCTAAATCTGGAAGTAGAAGATGAAATAGATGATTCCATACAACTGAATGTACCCATTACGCTCCGAGAACTTAAGGTCAATATACGTCAACTAAAAGACACAAGCGCCGGTCCAGACGGAATACCTAACATATTTATCCGGATGCTCCCTGAAGAAGCTATCAGTGTTCTTTTAGACATTTACAATTATCTATATTTAAACTATGTCTTCCCTCAAAAATGGTCAGAAGCGGTTATTGTTCCAATTCACAAGCCTGGTAGGGACCAATTTTTAATAGACAGCTACAGGCCTATTGCCCTAACGTGTTGTCTGTGTAAATTACTTGAGAAGGTAGTGAACTACAGACTTAAATGGTACCTAGAAAAACATCAGCTAATATCGCCTCATCAAAGTGGTTTTCGCAAAAACCGATCTGCCTTAGACAGCATTGCAATAATTGAGAACAGCATCT